>QRFJ01005574.1:0-37542 GCA_006176705.1 Cocos nucifera
GTGAACCTCTTGTGCAGCTACCTGTGTGATTAACTTCTTCTATCTTGAGCCCCGATCAGATTAGGGTTAAGGTGAACTCGTCAAACCCTAGTCTCTATCATATGATGTAATCATTCAATTTTAAGTCCAATGTGAAAATCTAAATAGAAACTCTTTCTATTATTTTCACTCTACCATAGCCATGGACTTTTGGACTTGATTCTCATGATCATCATAGGGCTACTCCTCTACCACCGAGGTGGATAGATTCCATCTTGATGCTATCCAGTTCCTACAATGAACATGCTAAAGCCAACATACACCTCAGGATTCCAAATGGCTAGGAGACCGAGTAATGGTGTAGTCAAACTATAACAACCTCAAGATGAACTATCGATGCACCTCAGATCAAAGAACCAGATACACCACTGCAGCATCGAGGAGAAGGTAAACTTCCTAATGACTACTCGAGGTAGTCACACTCAGTGCCCTCATTCTCTAACGAGTATCTATACTCTCGTTCCGATGTCTCCACACCATAGACTCAAGACTCATCTACTAAACAGAAGCAATTGTACACCAATCTTCTGGATCAATCACCATCCATATGATGATCCTATGGTCGGAAGCATTTTATGAGTTAATAATGATTTTCATGTCTTAAATTTTCAACTCTTAAAAATATGAATTATCACTACCATTAACTTAAAGGATGTATCACAGATACTAAATACACATATGTGATAGAAAATAATCTATTTTATTGATATTAGTCAAAATTATAATTTTGGCCCTAGAAGTGTATTACAAGTGTCATCCAATTCTGGCTTCTAGGGCACATATATCTAACAGCAGCCCTATGATGATCATGAGAATCAAGTCCAGAAGTCCATGGCCATGGTAGAGTGAAATAATAGAAAGAGTTTCTATTTAGATTTTCACATCGGACTTGAATCGAATGATTACATCATATGATAGAAACTAGAGTTTGACGAGTTCACCTTAACCCTAATCTGATCGAGGCTCAAAATAGAAGAACTTAATCACACAGATAGCTGCACCAAGAGGTTCACATTCAGCTCTGATGGGTTGCCACCATATACTACTAGGTGTCACTGATGGATTTTGGGAGCAATTAGAATGATTTAGATGATCGATCATTCTAGCTGTTCGAATCAGAAGAGTTCTGATCCATCGAAAGGAGTTTTGATGATGTCGATAATAGAGATCATGACATATCCCATTACCATACAGAACTGAATCTAACTGGATTACACAAACAAGGATTTGAATTTGGTGATCATCAATTGAACTAATCTAGTTCAATTGATCTGAATGAGATTCAATTAGGTTCAAAAAAATCATGCTAGCACTCGATTGAACCTAACGTTCTTCTTTTACTATCATAAATAATTATCCTGACTGAGCCAAAGAAGTTTGTGCTCGATCAGAGGCAGAAGTTTGTGCTCGATCAGAGGCCTTCACTTGGTCTGACTAGAGTCTGTCTAGGTCAGAAAAGGGTTGTCTTATTTTGTAAGACAATACCAGCCATTTTTCGTCACCTGCCTTTTCTCATCCTTTGACTTTGGTCAAAAGTTGACCTTTGACTGATCAAATGTTGACCACTGATACTTTGACTTCTATCCACATGTCACACACCTATTGGAGAGCTGGTGGGGGCTTGTCCTCCTTCCAAAACCTGGCAAGGAGGAGGGCGCATGCCACCCTTGGCGTGTGCCCAAGCTAGAGGCGCCCAGGAGTCCCTGTTGGACAGGGACTCCATCTCTTTTTTGGATTCCGATTAGACTCCTCCTAAGAACCAACTTTGACTGATCTTAGGCACCATCTAAGGAGGAATCTAAGGGACTCTATTTCCATCAATCAAATTTAGATCTGATTTCACAAAGGGTTGTGATTGATTGGGAAGAAGAGGAGTTGGATCATGCATAGTCTATAAATAAGATCCTTCGCCCAACTCAAAGAGAAGATGAATTCCCCATGCCCCAAGGCTGCCTCTCTCTTCCTCCTCCATACCAAGCCCATCTTCTCCCTCTCCTCTCCATGCCCAATGTAGTTTGGGATCTTAGTTGGTGCAATCCAGATGAGAGAAAGGCGACAGAAAGCTAGAAGGCTGCGCTGCTACAAAGGACAACTACTGATCTTCGAAAGATATTTTGAAGATCCTACAAATTAAATTCAGATCTAATTTTTGGAGATGTGATAGAGAAGAAGAGGATCTCTAGATCCAACTCGAGTGGATACCGGTAGAGGCCAGGCACTTGTGTGGCTAGATCCAGAATCTTTCGCTGCTTACAGGATCATCAATGGATAATAGGATTACCCTACGTCAAGATAAATTAAACTTAATTTAATTTATCTAAATTTATTTTAATTATTAAAATAATAAATATTGGATCTAAAATATTCTAGATCTGAGCTAGATTAAAGAAAAAAAATTTTAAAATATATCTTTTGATTCGATTAGATCTGAACGAACCTGGTCTGAAAAATCAAGATTTTCCTTCACAATGCTGCCTTCTTCCTTTCCTGTCACCTTTCTCTTGCTTGGATCGCACCAAACTCGAGCTCAAAAAGTCTTAGACATGGATAGAAGAGAAAGGACCTAAAGGTGGCATGGCGAGGGAGGGACAGAAGCCTTGTGGCATGGGCAAAGGGTAGGACCTCTCAATCCTAGGCGCAAACAGGATTTATATAGACCCTATTGTGCCATGCAGTACCACATCATCCCAATCAATCATAGCTTTTTTGTGCAATCAGATCTAAATCTAATTGATGGGATGACATCATCTGATCCAATCAGATGAGTGTCCCTCACAAACCTGTTTACATAGCACCAAGATTGGTCAAAGAGGACTCCTTAGTGCCACCGAAGTTGAAAGCATGAAGCAACCTAGAGTCCCATCTATATGGGACTCTAGGCGTGATCCTGATGGGGCGCATGCCTCCCTAGGCATGCACCCCTTTCTTTTCTGCTTTTTAGCAGGAGGACAAAGCCCCATGTTCTCTTCTATGGGTGCATGACACATGGGTAGATGTTTAAGTGTCAAAGATCAACATTTGACCAAAGTCAAAGGATGAGATTTAGCAGATAATGAAAAATGGCAAGAGTTGTCTCAAATTTATCTCATAAATTAAGACAACCCTTTTCTGACCTGGACAAGCTCCAATCAGACCAAGTAAAGGTTCTTGAGTGGGTCCAAACACATTTGACTCGGTCGAGACAAGTTTTAATGATTGTTGAAGGAGAACATTAGGCTCAATCGTGTGCTAGCACAATTTTCTTGAACCTAATTGAATCTTATTCAAATCAATTGAGCTGATTTAGTCCAATTGATGATATCTAGATCCAAACCTTTCTTTGTATGATCCAGTTAGGCTCAATTCCATATGGTAATGAAATATGTCACGATCTCTATCATCAACATCATCGAAATACCTTTCGATGGATCAGAACTTTTCTGATTCAGATAACTAGTATGATCGATCATCCAAATTATTCTAATTGCTTTCAAAATCTACCAGGACACCTAGCAGCATATGGTGGCAACCCATTAGAATTAAAAGCAAACCTCTCGATGCAGTTATCTGTGTGATTAAGTTTCTCTATCTTGAGCCTGGATTAGATTAGGATTAAGGTTATCTCATTAAATCCTAATTTTTGTCATATGAATTAATCATTCAATTCAAGTCCAATGTGAAAATTCTAATAGAAGTCCAATGTTCTTCACCTAGATTCGACTGATATCTGCTTGTGACACTCACAGCATGGGCTATATCAGGTCGTGTACATAACATGGCATATGAGGCTTCCTATTGCTGAAGCATAAGGGATCTTGCTCATGCGTTCAATCTCCTTAGATGTGTTGGAACACATTTTCTTGGAGAGATGAATATCATATCTGAAGGGTACTATTTGGTCTATCTCTATAGACCTTAATTCCTAGATTGAAGGATGCTTCTCCTAGGTCTTTGATGGAGAATTCTTTAGATAACCATATTTTAACTATGCTCAACATGAAAATATCATTCTCAATAAGGAGGATATCATCCACGTACAGTATGAGGAAGATAATAGCTCTCCCACTAACCTTTTTGAAAACACATGGTTCCTTCTCATTTTTGATGAAATCAAATAATTTGATCACCTCATTAAAATAAGTATTCCAGCTCTAAGATGCTTGCTTAAGTCCATATATGGATCTTTGTAGCTTGCATACTTTGTAATCAACATCACTGGATGTGAAATCTAGTGGCTGTTCCATATAGATATCTTCCTTAAGGTATCAATTTAAGAATGCCATTTTTACATCCATTTATCATATTTCATAATTAAAATAGGCTGCAAAAGTAAGCAATGTACGGATGGATTTTAGCATAACTACTGGCGAAAAGGTATCCCAATAGTCAATGCCTTCATGCTGACTATATTCTTTTGCCACTAATCTAGCTTTGAATGTCTTCACATTTCCATCTGCACCAATCTTTCTCTTATAGATCAATTTACACCCAATAGGTACTATACCTTTATGTAGATCTACCAAGGTCTAGACTTGGTTTGAGTGCATCGAGTCAATTTCTGACTTCATTGCCTCTAACCATTTCTTGAAGTCAATATTCGATATCGCCTCATCATAGGTTTTGGAATCATCACCATGAATTCCATTACCTATGAGAAATATTTTCTCTACTTCCTCTGAGATAGTACCTAAGTACCTCTTAGGAGGACGAAAAACTCTTTTCGATCTACGAGGTGGAGGAGGTAGTGATTGTATTGGCTCAACCTGATTTGGTTCCATAGGATCCTTAGCTCGATGCTCTTGTGAGACTTTCTCCTCAAGCTTGATCTGCTTTCTAATGCCACTATCTTGAATAAACTATTTTTCAAGAAAGATGGCATGCCAACTCATAATCACATTATGGTCTTCTGGAATGTAGAAATAATATCCTAATGACTCTTTAGGATATCCTATGAATCAAGCTCTAAAGGACCTATAGTCTAACTTATCCGCTTGTTGTCTTTTGACATGAGTCAGACAACCCCAAATTCTGAGATGAATCAGACTTGATTTCTCACCATGCCATATTTCATATGGTGTGGTAGGAATGATTTTAAAGAGATCTTTATTTAGTAAATATATAGCAGTTAATAGACTATATTCCCAAAGAAAATTAGAAAGGTCTGTGAAGCTCATCATGGATCGAACCATATCCAATAGGGTCCGGTTCCTCCGTTCTAAAATTTCGTTGAGTTGAGGTGTTACAGGTGGAGTCCATTAAGAAACTATGCCATTTTGCTTGAGATAGTCTAGAAATTTTTTACTAAGGTATTCACCTCCTCGATATGATCAAAGAACCTTAATGGATTTTTCAATTTGCTTTTCAACTTCATATCTAAATTTCTTAAACTTTTCAAAGGCTTCAGACTTGTATCTTATAAGATACACGTATCCATACCAAGATAAATCATCGAAAAGGATTATGAAGTAGTCAAAGTTGTTCTAGCCGGCACATCAAATGGACCACATACATCAGTATGAACTAGGGCAAGTAGATCCATGGCCCTTTCCCCATGTCCTATAAAAGGGAGCTTAGCCATTTTGCTATGAAGACATGATTCACAAATTAGATATGACTCAAAAGTCAATGAATTCAATAGTTTGATTTTCTCTAATTTGTTAATCCTATCTTCTGCTATATGACCTAGCCTTAGGTACCAAAGATACCTATCATTTGGATTATCTATGAATTATTTTGATCTTATGGCATTCACATTTTGCTCGATATTAAAGATAGATACATCAATATATAACTGGTAGAGATCGTTAATAAGAAAATTACTTATAATTTTATTTCTTTCATAAAGAATATTATAGTGGTCCTTAAGAAAACTAATTATATAGCCTTCTTGTGCTAAACATGAAATAGAAATTAAATTCCTACTTGCAGCAGACACATAATAATAATTTCTAAGTACTAAATCTAAGCCAGATGGTAGTCGAAGAGGATGGGTTCCCACGGCCATAGCAATAATTTTTGCTTCATTTTTTATGCATAAGATCATCTCGCTATCCCTCAGTCTCTTGCTAACCCTAAGATCCTGCATTAAAATGCATAAATGAGTACTAGAACCAGAGTCAAACATCCAACTGGATGCAGAATAAATCGTAAGGTTAGATTCAATAACGAGCATACTTCAGAAGGACCTGTCTCCTTCTTATTCTTCAGGGTGGCAAGGTATGTAGGGCAGTTTCGCTTCCAGTGGTAGTTAGTATTACAATGGAAACACTTTTTTCTGTCAACGGCATTCTTCTTCTGCTTTGCCTTCTTTTTCTTTTCACCTTCCACCTTCTTCCTTTTCACAAACTTCTTCTTTCCAAAAAAAATTTTTCTAGAAGAAGTCCATTCCATAGCAAGTACTGAGCCTTTAGAACCTTTCATAGAAAGCTCAACAGTAACCAGCATATTCATAAGCTCAGCCAGAGTATTCTGAAGTTTATACATATGGTAGTTCATGATGAACTTGCCCATATGCATCAGTCAAGGATTGCAGAATTATATCATTCTGTAGATCTTGATCTAACTTCACTTCGAGCTTCTCAAACTCTTCCAAGTTCTTGATTATCATTAGATAATGATCTTAGACTGATTGCTCATCATGCATTTTAGCCTTAAATAGTCATTTAGTGATCTGATATTTGGCTGTGCAACTTTGTTCACCAAATAACTCTTGCAGATGAGCCAACATTTACGGGCAGTCATGATATCTTCATGTTGATGCTAAAGCTCATCAGACATCGAGCCCAACATGTAGTATCTGATCTTATTATCTTCATCCATCCATTTGTCACGAGATGCTCTCTGTTCAGCGAACAGACGAGCTGGTAAGGTAGAGGGATTCTGGTCCAATACATGAGTCAACTTCTCAGAATCCAAAATAATTTTAAAGTTTTGAAGTCAATCCTTATAATTGGATCCAGTCAGTCTATGGATGTCCAGGATATGGGCTAGTGGGTTAGACATAGATATTTTTCTTTTTCCTATAGAGAGTCAAAGTTTTTAGTTAGATTTTATAATTAAGACTTGATCAATTTATTTAGAAGTTTGATTTTTAAATAAAGTAGCTTTCACTATTTTATCAGATCCCTACACTCCCTTTATAGGGATGTAAAAATCTCCATGATTACTGATTTTTAGTGGATGGTGCAGTCCCACAAACTGACTCATCACCTCACCTAACAATTATTGATGATGGATTAGCCAATGAGTGAACAACTCTTGTTCAATGATTCTCTAATCATGGTGCACCCAGGCTTGGTCTCTAATTCATGAATCTCATCATGCCCGGAATATTGATCCACTTCTTAATTAAGTTAGATCCATCATTTACATAGATTAGATTTCTAATTGGGTCTCTTACCATACCTAAAATATTGAGCTCAATCCATCCTTCAGCCCATAGCATCCAATGCCTAATAGACATGGTTGCATCTTTCTGATGCAATTGAACCACTGTGATCAATCGAGAACAATCAATCCTTAGAAGGGCCCGCACATCTACAATGATGGAAGAACTTAGATTTAATCTTTTTTTAGAAAGATTTAATTTAGGTCTCTTAAAATTTGACTTAATATAGCCATATCCATTATGACTAACCTAGTGGCATGGGTTAGCTTGGATTGTTAGCCACCTTAGATTAGGACTAAGCTGATAAATATGGCCAGGTAAGTGAGATCGATGGAAGGGATATGCCATTAACTCGATAAGAAGATATTCGAGTTGAGTAGCTCTCAATTAAAAATCAGTCGATCGTATCTGCCAAACTTACCTTAGACACTAAATTATTGAGTCAAAACCAATCGGGTTAGCCTACAATCCAGACTCTAACCATTGAGCCTAATTAGGTCTTAATTTGATCAATCACTCATGTGACTCAACCTTGACCCAAACTTAATCCTATTAGGCTAATCAATTTAAGCACTCTTGATCCCATCTAACCAACTCTTAATTCGATTTGATCAACCGCTAGACCTAATTGAGCTATCCAATTTTATGAATATGTCTTAGATCTAAAAATTTTTAATTTTAGATCTAATATATTTTATAATATTAATTTTTAATTAAGTTTAGGATTCATAAATAAAATATGTATATAAAATTCTAGAGTTTCAAGATCTATAATTTTGTAAAAAATAAATTTTTGATTTTTGATTAAGGACGAATGCACAGCATCCCTACATATCATAAAAACATCCCATCGAATGAGAGGAGATGACCTTTAAATCCTACTTTATTCTTATGATCGGATGGCCAAGGAGAACACCTTAATCAGAAACTTGATAAATTAATAAAAGTAGTTAGATCTACATCATATATCATATATATAAAAAATTAATCTAACTAAAATATGTTTTGCATACATCTCATGTATCATATCATGCATATTTTCAGATCTAAATTATCTCATAAATATTTAAAAAATAAGATTTAAATTGATCATATTAAATTAGAATATATTCTAGATAATTTTATAGAATTATTCTACAACTAGTCTAAACATGCATCTATCATATCTCATATAAATTAAATAAATTTATTTTCTATTTGTTAGATTTAATTATAATATTTATAATATTAAAAAATAATAAATAAATAGATCTAAAAATTATAATTAATTAAATTAAAATTATGATCTTGTTAGATTATACATAGAATAATTCTATTCCTAGTCTAGTCATGCATCTCATACATCTTAGATCTAGAATTATTTAATTTTTAATTTACTAATTTTAGATCTAATCACATCTCATGTAACATCTAAAATCATCTAATTATCTAATCAAAAATAAATTAAAAATAGATCTTATAAATTTTAGAACCTAGCTCTGATATCAGTTGAAGAAAAAAATCTTATTTTTTGAGTCAGGTTTATTCAGATCTGATTGGATCAAAAGAGATATTTAAAAAAATTTTCTCTAAGATCCTAATTAGATCTAAGACTTTTTAGATCTAATCTTATTAATCTAATAAAATAAAATTAAATTAAATAAAAATTAAATTGAATATAATTTAATTATATCTTTATTTTGGATAATCTAATTATCCTGTGATGATCTTGATATTTGTTTGAGATTCTGGACATAGTCATGCAAGCGCTTGGTCTCTACCAGTATCCACTCAAATAGGATTTGAAGATCTTCTCCTTCTCAATCAATCTTTCAAAAATCAGATCAAGATCTGATCTTGAAGGTCTTCAAAAACTCTTTTGAAGAATAACCGTTGTCTCTTGCTGCAGTGCTACCTTCTTCCTTACCTGTCGCTTTTTGCTTGCTTGGACCACACCTAACTCATGCCCAAAATCTCTTTGGAGTGGAGAGGAGAGAGAGGACCAGAGGGTGGCATGGAGAAGGAGGGAGAAAAGCTTTGTGACATGGGCTAAAGTAGAAGTTCTCAATTCTATGCATAGATAGGATTTATATAGATCCTACTGCGCCATGCAGTGCCACATCATTCCGATCAATCACAGTTCTTTATGAAATCAGATCTAAATCTAATTGGTGGAATGACATCATCTGATCTAATTAGATTAGAGTCTCTCAAAATTCTTCTTAGATCACGTCAAGACTGGGTCAAACAAGTCTTCTTGGTGCCATCTAGGTTGATTCCCTGAAGCAACTAGAGTTTCATCTATATGGAACTCCAAACCTTATCCACATGGGGCGCACGCCTCCATAGGTGTGCGCCCCTTGTCTGTCTGCTTTTTAGCAGGAGGACAAGGACCAAGGTTCTCTCCTATAGGTGCATGACACATGGATAAATGTCTAAGTGTCAAAGATCAATATTTGACCAAAGTCCAAAGATAAGATTTAGCAGGTGATGAAAAATGGTATATGTTATCTCAAATTTATCTCATAAATTAAGACAATCTTTTTTTGACCTGGACAAGCACCAGTCAGACCAAATAAAGGTTTCTGAGTGAGTCCAAACATATTTGGCTTAGTCGAGATAAATTTTAATGATTGTTAAAGGAGAACATTAGGCTCAATCGTGTGCTAGTATAATTTTTTTGAACCTAATTGAGTCTTATTCAAATCAATTAAATTGGATTAATTCAATTGATGATATTCAGATCTAAATTCTTGTTTGTGCAATCCAGTTAGATTCAATTTCATATGATAATGGAATATGTCATGATCTCTATCATCGATATCATCGAAATACCTTCCGAAGGATCAGAACTTTTTTGATTCAGACAACTAGTATGAACGATCATCCAAATCATTCTAATTGCTCCCAAAATTCATCAGTAATATCTAGCAGCATATGATGGCAATCCATCAGAACTGAAAGCGAACCTCTCGATGTAGTTATCTATGTGATTAAGTTCCTCTATCTTAAGCTTCGATCAGATTAGGATTAAGGTGATCTCATCAAACCCTAATTTTCATCATATGAATTAATCATTCGATTCAAGTCCAATGTAAAAATTCTAATAGAAATTTTTTCTATTATTTCACTCTGCCATGGCCATAGGCTTATGGACTTGATTCTCATGATCATCATAGGACTGCTCTTCTTCTACCGAGGTAGATAGATCCTCATCGATACAATCTAATTTCTACAATGAACATGCTATAGCCAACATACACCTCAAAATTTTGAATGGCTAGAAGATCGAGTTATGGTGTAGTTAAACTATAACATCCTCAAGGTGAACTGTCAATGCACCTCATATCATAGAACCAGACACACCACTATAACTTCGAGCCAATCATCGATGAGAAGATAGACTTTCTCAAGACTGCTCGAGGTGGTCACGCTCAGTGCCCTCGTTCTCTAATAAGTACCTATACTCTCGCTCTGATATCTTTACATCATAGACTCAAGACTCATCTATTCTAAAGAAGTGATCGTACACCAATCTTTTCTATCAATCATCATCCTCATGATGATCCTACTGTCGAAAGTATTGTATGAGTTAATAATAAAAATTCATGTCTTAAATTTTCAACTCATGAAAATATGAACTATCATTGCCATTAACTCAAGGGATGTATCACAGACACTTTTAAAAATATATTATAATAGAAAATAATCTATTTTATTATTTATAATCAAAATTATAATTTTGCTTTTAGAAGTGTATTACAAATGTCAGCCAATCTGACTTCAAGGGCACACATATCTAATACACACCACCCTAGGTGTGCACCTCATGTGGATAAGAGAACGAGTCTCATACAGATGGGACTCCAGGAATATTTGATATAGATGGACTCTTTGGCGCCGAACTCACTAGGTTTATCCAGTGTTGGTGCCACTTTAGTGGATTTTTTAGGGATTCTTATCTGATGTGATCAGATGATCTCGTCCCACCAATTAGATTTAGATATAATTAAATAAAGACTTCTGATTGATCGAGATGATGTGGCACTGCATGGTGCCAGCAGGGTCTATTTAAACCCTATCTGTGCCTCGGGTTCTAAGAGCTTCTCCCTTTTACCATGCCATAAGGCTGCCCTTCTCTCTTTCATGCCTTTCTCTGATCCTCTCTCTCCCTTCTCCATGCCCAAGGAGTTAGGCACAAGTCTAAGAGCCATCCAAGGAGAATTGGCATCCAAATCAGAAAAAAGATAGCATTGCTAAAAGGGAAGACTGCTGCTTCTTCAAAAGAAGTTTTGAAGAACTTCAAGATCAAATCTAGATCTGATCTTTGGAGCCTTAATTTAGAAGAAGAAAACCTTTAGATCCTGTCTGAGTGGACTCCGATAGAGACCAGGCACGTGCATGTTTCATTCTAGAATCTCAAGAACGATCAAGATCATCGTAGAATAATTAGATTATCTAATCAAATATTTAAATTAAATTTGATTTAATTTATTATTAATTTTTTATCAGATCTATAGAATCAAATTCGAGAAGTCTTAGATTTGATTAGAATTTATTATATTTTTTTTTGAAATATTCTTTTAGATCTGATTGGATCTGAACGATCTTGTGGTAAAAAATCAGATTTTCCTTCATCTTGTTGGTTCGGTTCAGACCATCTTTGAGCCTCACCTTAATGAGTTCTTCTACCTGCTCATCCTAGTTTTCGGCCCCATCTCCTCTTTTATCTAGCTCTCTAATTAGTAATGTATCCTTGTGCTTATTTCCTTAGATTGTTGCCATGAAACATTATCTAGCTAGTACTTGGTCACCCCTCATTTTCCTGACTCCATTCTTAGTTGGGATCGAATGAGTAGGTGGTATGCTAAGACAATGGCTCTTAATGTGTTAAGTTTAGGATGCCCTAGGATTATACCATATGTCGATGGTATTCAAATCACTAAAAATTTAAGGAGTATGGTTGCTCGCTGAGGTGATTTTTCTATGGTCACCAACAATTCCACTTCACCTTTGACCTCTATCGAATCGCTTTAGAATCCAACCAATGGTGTGTACTGATCCGCTTGAGTCGTTCTTTGGGTAATTTAGTTTTTTAAAAAAGTATCATAAAATATGATGTTGACATAGCTTCCATCATCGGCTAAGATTCTTCTCACATCATAATTTGTCATTATCATAGAAATAACAATAGCATCGATATGAGGAGTTCGAACTCTGCCTACATCTTAATCAGAAAAGAAAATAACATCATTAGAGGAGAAGTTTGCTATCTTGATTTGCCACCTTTTTTTGAGTGGAACATTTAGCTTCCTCTCCACCTCTTGCCCACCGGCCACCTATGGATCTTGAGATCATGTTGATCTTGCCAACCATCGAGAGATTCCCATGTCACCTTCACATCAGTTTTGGCCCGATGCAACTCTTCCATCGAGATTTCTTCTATTATGGATGAACTTTTTAAGGTATATCTTGTGGATTAGACCTTCGATCTTGTCCTTCATGTGGCGACACTCTTCAGTATCATACCCATGATCTCGATGGAATCAATAGTACTTCTCTTGATCTCTTTTATACATTAGTCTTGTCATCGGCCGTGGCTGAGGTAAGTATTCTTTGCCCTCAATCTACATCAAGATCTGAGAGTGGAGTGTAGTTGTTGAGATGGCACTGAGGACTCATCGTCCTCTATTGCTTTTAGGGGTTATCATTTCTCCCTTCTTTTCTTTTCTTGCAATGTTCTTCACGGGCTCTCCTTTTCTCACCATTCTTCTTCCCTTCTTCCTTTCAATGAATGACCTCGCACTCCTCTTCCCATGCATATTTTCATGCTCCGACCAAGAGATCAGAGTAGTCCTTGGAGAAGTTCTCATTCAAGAAGAAGATTAGGCATTCATCTCTGAGTTCTCTCTTCATCATCGACATGGTGACAAACTCATTAAAGTCCCAGACTTCAAATATGGCAGCATTGAAATACACCACATTAGTCTCTCAACAACTCCCTTTCTCTTTACTGAATGAAAAATAGGCTATCACTATTCTTTGGCTATGGCCTCTGACTGCTGAAGTTGTAATGAATTATATGTTCAATTGCTCAAAAGAGCGAATGGATCATCTTGAAGGACTAGAGAACCACATTCTTATCGACTTCTTGAGTGTTGCTAGGAAGGTAAGACAGAGAAGAGCATTGGATGCCCCTTGCAGCATTATGAGGACTTTATATCCTTCTAGATGGTCAAACGGATCAGTCGAGCCATCATAGAACTTGACCTATGGTATCTTGAATCGATATAGAATTGGTTCACTCAAAATCTCTCGGAAGAAACGTGGTTGGGTGTTGAAGCTAAAATCATCATTCTGTTCATGGCTCCCCATCTGGAATTTGCCAATATGGCATTCTAGCTCTCGAACCTTTCTCTCAAGATCCTCCTCACCGTGAGTGGTACCTACATGGGGAGAGGCTTGAACTAGAGTCCTCCTTGGAGGGCTCGAATGATCTGTGCCTCTGATCATCCCTTCTTGGACTTCGAGCATGTGGAGATGAGCAGCATGGGTCAGGATCCATCGACCATAATTATCGACATGGGGTTGAATCTGAGTTAGAATGCCAGCGACCCTACTTTGAGCCCTCCACATGGATGCAATGGTTGTGTTAAGACACAGCTATTGGAGGAGATTGGATTCGGACCGTACTATACTATAGCTATTGTATGACAGCCACGGATGCTTGGACCTGCCTTGTCAGAGCTTTGATTGGAAACTACTTCATGGTAGTATGTTGCTACAGGGGATGTTGTTCCCTGATAATCTGCGTATTAGGCACACTGTGCAGAGAGGATTATTGGCATGACATGGGAAAGTGGTTTTGCGATCTTGTTCTCACTATCTTCTTTCGAAAATAGGGTTAAAGATCATTCCTCTAGTGCCAATCTATTGCTGTGCCTTTCTGACTGAGCATTTTGATGAGTTAGAGTAGGTTGGAGAATAGAGACTCTCAGTTACCTATAAAGAAAGTCTTTGATGTTGGAGAAGAACATGATGGGTTCTCCGGTGAGGGACCTTTCGATACTTAAGTCAATGACAGTTGGAGGAGAACAGTGGAAGAAGATAATGAGAATAGGGAGTTTTAAGTTTAGAGAGAGTCCAAAGAAACCATGAGAGATTGAGAGAGATTTTTTTCTCCCTTTTTTTCTATCTTTTTATGGGAGGCCTATCATGGCTGCTAGGCCACTGGCTGCTAGAGTAGCAGAGTGTCAGCAAGCGGTTATAATACCAACTTTTCATGAGCAGGAGGAATATTCATCACTATAATTAAGTGCCAACTTAGCAGGATCTATGTGCCAGAAGCCTCTTGTAGTTTTTACGTTGCAGAGTTGCCTATGAAGAAGTGGGGCAGAATAGAATGTGATGGGTTAGATGGCGATCATACTAGCCTCGTCCAGATAATGACCACACGTAATCGATGGCCACCCGAAGACACTAGCATTGAGCAGCTCATCTATTTTAAGTCATCCAACATCATCAGAGGTCGGGCACATCATGAATTGACTTAGCTATCGCTCAATAGAACTCATCTGAATACTTTCATTGTATATCTAGATGTCCCACAGTTTCTTCTAGATGTCCCACACATTTCTCTGACATCATATATATATATATATATATATATATATATTCTCTGCTGCCTTTGCATTTCTCAATCGATTCTAAAGTCTCAATGGACTTGCTATTTTGTATCGTCTACCTAAATGGCACAATGTCTGGCTCAAATCTTTGCAGAAAGCAAAGCAATCACTTTGAGAAATTATGTTCATGAGCTTATGTGGTTGACAACATGAAAGCAATTGCATCTTTCCTTCAAGAATTCTCTTGAGTTGACCTTCATATATTCACATTGATCCAGTTATCCTTATAGCGTGCTCTTCTAGATGATGATTCCTCGAATTTCATTTGTATGTATATTCGATTGATATTATTAAATGTCTAAACGTGAATCATGTAGCAAAAGCATAGGCTTGCCACCACTGCAAGTAAGAATCCATGGCATGATGCCAACTCCATCGAGCCTCAATGTTGTTAGGAAGACAGTAATTGCCTAACAAGGAGTTACGTGCTCTTCCAGGCAACCACTAAGACATCCAAATAATTGGCTACGGGGAGCGAAGGTAACCCAAAAGAAAAGAGAGAGCACATGGAGAAAGATTCTTGTACAGACATCGAAAGGAAAAAAGAAATGAGCATAGACCACCTGTTAAGCAAACTGCACATCCACATCACAATGTATATAACCCACACTCAACCTCCGAGACAGCCCATCCATCCATCACTTGGAAGGGGGCTCCATTTCCTTTTAGGAAAACAGTAGTTAGACCAGTGGAAATATCACAACTCTTCCACCGAGTAAGCAAGCAGCAACTAAACACGAGAGGCAGAAAGAGAGCTATGAACATTAACACACGACAAGCCAAGGACGGCTAATGGCGAAGGGGAGTAGTTGGTCCCTGACACGACATTCTCCTCATGGCAATGGGGAATGATGAGGCGTATTGCGGTCACATGGCCAAAGAGAAAAGCCCCTCTGACACACACGCAAACCGTGGTCTGCCAACCCACATGTTCTCTGTCCCCTCGCCACATGCAATTCCCCCACTCTCTGTCTCTCTCCATCCTGATCTCTTATCCATTCTTATCACACACACACGCACACACACAAAACAAAAAAGAGCTCACAACGATTCATAAGAAAGACTATACACAAATGGTCACAAAGAAGCTAAAACTAGTACTAGCATATGCTGGTGGTCAGATTAGAAGTTTAAGATGGTTTTGGTGGTGGAGTGGGAGGAGCAGTAGTGGTGGCGGGGGCACGTGATGAGGTGGTCGTTGGTGAGGCCGGCGGCCTGCATGAAGGAGTGGACGACGGTTGGGCCGACAAACCGGAAGGCCCTGCGGACCATGCCTTTGCTAATGGACTCTGATTTGGAGGTCTTGACTGGGATCTTCCTGCATGACTTGTAATTGGTGGATATGGGCTCGTAGTTCACGAAACCCCATAGATACTTGTCGAATGTTCCAAACACCTTCCTGACCTGCTCCGAGACCACTCACATTCATTAAATGATTCGTTCATACTGGT
This sequence comes from Cocos nucifera, assembly GCA_006176705.1. Lineage (NCBI taxonomy): Eukaryota > Viridiplantae > Streptophyta > Magnoliopsida > Arecales > Arecaceae > Cocos > Cocos nucifera. The sequence continues at coordinate 16,521 of QRFJ01005574.1, forward strand.
AGCACATAAATATGAGAAGGATGCGATGGGAGACAAGGGTTAGATCGATTAGTCAGGTAATCAGTGTTGTCGGTTTTATTTTTGGTTGGAAATAAGACTTTCCCTTAAGGTGCAATCATTGAAACAAATTTCTAGGATTTCTGTAAGAGTGTCGTCACTTTTACCGTCTCATGTGAAAAGCAGGCCCAACTTGTGTGATGGTGTTTGGAATGCAGAAGAAGATTCTTGCCAAGCTTCTGTCTCCTCAGATCAAAAGCTCAACAATTAGGATGCTTCTGAATTAATTATGATCACCATGTTACCGAGATGAAATTATGAACTGTTGATAATATTTCTACTGTCCAGATGAAAGGCAGAATAATGAGTACACAACTGTACTTGTATATATGTGGCCAATTCTTTACACTTCTAATCTGCGTTAAAATCAATAACTATGTGCTGTTTGCTTCCTTGTTATTGGTTGTCATCACAAGTGAGCGCTTATTAAAATACCATTACTACATGTTTTTCTAACCTCTTTATGCATATGGTTACCTGAAGGTTCTTTTGTTTATTTTTGTGAGCTAAGAGGTTCGTGTGTTTATTATTGAAGCTTCTTTTAGCTTGGCAGATATAATATGATACCTTTTCTCCCGCCAGGGGTTTCCTTGTACACAGAACTTTAAGAGTGATTCAGTAGTTTCGATTCGACAAAGTGGTTTTATACTTTTATATACATCATTTTTGTGTTCTATAATAATATTTAATACGTAAGAAGGAAAGAAAGGGGATAAATGCAAGGTTGCTTGAGATACCTCAAGTATTCGGTTAGCATTGTCTACAGTTCCCCGTACTCTCCCCAAATCCAGCCCATATTCCGTCCTGATGGTGGTCATTTCTCTCTCTGTGAACTTGGCGACCACTTCCGCATCAAATTCGGCAAAAGCTTTCCTGCAATTATGAACACAAGGAAGTGAAAAAAACAATTATAAGAACTTCCTTTTCCTAAACTAACAGAACTGTAATTTATATGACAGACCAAGACATCAAAATTTATCTCAAACAATCAGTTTGTTCTACCTGAAGTCATTCCTTTTCCTCAATATGGTCGCCCAATCCAGTCCGACCTGAGCACCGGATAGCACTAGTAATTCAAATAGCATCCTGCATCAATAGGGCCGCATCTTAGCCTGCAAATTCTCACCGCGCGCGCGAGAGAGAGAGAGAGGAATTGCAAAACTCACTTGTCATCATGGACTGGCACTCCCCACTCCTCATCATGGTATGCAACATAGAGTGGATCTACTCAACATAACAAGCAACATAATAATCAGAAAGAGACTAGCTAAATATGAACAAAATTCAAAAGCAAAAAAAAAAAGTTATACCATAAGAGCTCCAAAGGAAAAATACATTTAAAGACAAAATTTTAGAAGATGTCTATTACCTGAATAGGATGTTATGAAGCTGCATCTTTTCTCTTCTTGTGTAGCATTGCTGGAAGAATCCACTGGAATTACCTTCCCTTCAAGCCTTGATGTGGTCCGCCCATAATGGGCTATCCTCATCTTCCTCTGTGCTTTCATGAGGCTGGCCTGCTCCCTCTGAGCTGCTGCAATGCTGCCGGGAGCTCTATCACAGCTCGAGAATAAGGATGATTCTATAGAAAGGCCACCTTGGCCACTGCTGCTTGATTTCTTCGATTTCTTCCTCACTACCGGAGTCGACTTCGTGGAGGACTTCTGTGTCGCCGGCTTTTCGCTGCTCGAGTTCAGACCATTGGGGTCGTTGCTCCGCTTGAGCACAGCCTTGGCAGGCTTCGCCTTGGGAGACACCGGAGGCGAGAACTGAAGCTTGGATGAAGAAGCAACAAGTTTAGTCGCATTAGAATCAAGATCAGAACTAGTGTCGGTGTTGATGAAGAAAGTAGGCAAAGAAATGGATTTTTGTAGAGTCTTGTTCGGCGGCCGGCCGGCCTCCAAGGTCACGACACGGCTGCAAGCCGGCTGCAAGACCGGCCTTCCGTCAATTCGAGCCATCGCCGAGAGGCCAACTGCATGGCCTGTTTTTATTTTGGAGTTGCACATGTTCTGAACGCTAGATGCTGGGTTGGAGTTGGAGTTGGAGTTGGGACAGAGAGAACGGGAGGGGAGGGGAGTTATATAAATATAAGTATAGGAAGGAGAGGAGTGGAGGGAGAGGAAAGGAAGGAGAAGGTGGGGACGAGAAGGAGAATGCGGGCTAAAGAAAGGGGTGGCGAAGGTGGGGACAGGTTAAGGAACATGGAAGGGTTGGAATCTGGCATGCAAGGCTCGCGTAGGCGACGTCGCTTCTGGTTGGGGCGCGGGATCCCACGAGGCCTGGAGGAAAAAAAAAGCTCTAATTATTTCTTGGACCAGGTCCACTGGACTATGCCAAATCTCACGGTGCATAACACACACCACGTTACCTTTGTATTCTACTAATTTCCGATTGCGCATTGCCTTGGTCCAGGCACTAATTTCTCAATGGGAAAGGACCTGTGGCCCGGCCAGCATGGTCACGCTGGGAGGTCCAAGTATTGCATGCACGAGGTACAATTGGACCGCACCAAATCCCGCAATGGATAACATGAACGTTATCTCTTTTATATATATATATAATATATATATATGGTACAAATAGGCTGCTATACTATTCTAATGTGAGTATAATCTAGGAAATCAAAATACAAAATGGCTTGCAGGATCCAAGGGCAATCATTATCTTAACACTAGGTTTAGTCTCCGGTGCACTTTACAATAAAGGATGCAATCGAATTCATGATACTATTCATCTTCTAAAAATGTGCCAAATAGACGTCGTGGTGGCCTGATGAAGAGACCTCCAAATGTTATGGAGCAATGGATGAGCCTTCAGATACTTCACCTTGTTCCGAATCCAGCTAATGATTGTGGCTAAGTCACCCTCAATGAAGATCTTCTCCGCTCGCAACTCTTATCTTACACAAATGATGTCCATCCAAGCGGCACAGAACTCTGCCCTGAGAGCAGATAGCTTAAAATTATGAGAGCCCTCAGCAGCCAATACCCTGGCATCTGAGCCTCGGATAACATGGTCTGCACCATCCCTACCATTTTTAACACTACTATCAAAGCTGACCTTAATAAATCTTGAGGGAGGAGTCTACCAGGAAAACAAAAGAATCCTTCGGATTACTATAGGCATAGTAGGAGAATCCCAGAAACTTGAGGCGACAAGGGACATGCCAGTAGTATCAAAGTGGCTATACACCTCAACTAAACAACATGCTTTCTCCAACACCTGATGCACAAGCACAACCTCGACTTCAAAAACCAAACTGTTTGTGGACAACCAGATCTGATAGATGATGTACGCCATCCTAGTACCCCAGGGTGAGCTCTCGATCATACTCTGGTGGAGCACATCTAGGAAGGAAGAAAGTCAAGAGCCACTATCTGCCCCCCAAGGTTGACCACCGGCCATCTCCCAAATCAAACATGCCCTTAGACAACGGAGAAAGGCATGCTTCATCAACTTGTCCTCTAACCCATAAATCGGGCAGACAGCTCAAAGCTCCATGTCTCTGTCCATAAGAAGTGTTCGAATCGGCTGCTAATCCCAAGCAACCTTCTAGAGAAAAAGTTTAATCTTGGAGTGGATAAGCACTCACCAAATCCATATAGCCTCGATCCTCCTCTCTAGCACTAGCCTGTACATCTAAGCGAGGTCCCTATAGAGATCTTAGGGTAGTAAGACTGGCCCCACATCCTCAAATTATGGCATTGATAGACAAAAATCGAAATGGCAAGAATCCTATCAGCAAGCAGGCTGCTAAAGAGATGGGTGATATCCTAAGCACTCCAACTCCTGCCATCGACTGTGAATAAGTTGTAGACCTGCATTTGGTCATCCACCTTCATGCTGACACAGGTTGACCCATGTGAGAGGGGCAAGCTTGAGAGCCAAGCATCCTAGCTCACATCAACCAAAGTTTTATCTTCAGTCAGCCATCTAACCTGGGCCACCACTGTTAGGTCATGGATACAAATCTCCTTCTAGATGAAGAAGCAGCTACGATCAATCTGGATCTCGAACCCTTGGCTCCAAGCCCCATACCGAGCCCTCATCATCCTACTCCACAAGCAATTAGGTTGGAAAAGAAATCTCGTAGCATATCTAGCAATCATAGCCTCCCTCCTAACCAACAGGGACTAGATTCCCAGGCCCTCATCCTACACAAGCTAGTAGACCACCTCCTAGGAGAGTAAATGCCCTGACTGCCCTGTCTAGAGCCCAACAAAAAATTCCAGAATTGTTGCTCTAGGCTTCTAAGACAAGAGCACGGCAAAATAGTATTTGCCAGAAGGTAGATCGAGATGGAACTCAGGACTGATCTCATAAGAATAGTCCTTCCCATCATAGAAAGGGCATTAGCTTGCCAGCCCTAGAGGCAATATCGGATCCGTTGCTCCATGAGTCTAGAATTAGCCCTTCGAAGTCTCCGCCTATGATAAGAACCTCCAGATAGGCTAGCATCCCAATCTGCTATGGGACCCCCAGCCTGTCCCTGATCACCTACTTTATCTGGGCCTTCGTCTTGAGGATGAAGGTAACAATAGACTTCTACAAATTCTTGAGCTGACCAAGAGTTCGACAGTAGGCTTCACTAATAATTGCGAAGCATCTTGCCTTTCGAATCGAGGCCCGACCAATAAGTAAGCAATCATCTACAAAGAGAAGGTACAAGAGCAGCTGAATCCTAGGGACAGGCCAGTAGGGCTCTAACTCTACCCCATGAATAGCATCCCAAAGAGTACAAGATAAAGCATCAACATATAAACTAAATAGATAGGAAGATAAAGGGCACCCTTGGCGAAGTCTATCTATCGAGTGGAAGTAGTCTATCGGGGTTCCATTGATTAGGATGGCAACATAGTCCATGACCCAGCTAACCCATTTGTCTTGAAACCAAACTCGTGGAGCGCCTGATGCAAGAACTACCAGCTCATATTCTTGTAGGCTCTCTTCATGTCTAGCTTGATCGCCATTAGGCTCTAATGAATTGAGGCACACCGCAGATCATACATAAACTCCTAAGTGAGCAAGACATTATCAGTTATGCATTAACCACTGATGAAAGCATTCTGCTCTGAGCTAATCAAGTGAGAAACAACTAACTTCCATCATCCAACCAAGACACCCTCGCACATACTTATAGAGAGTGGTGCAAATGCTAATTAGCTTGAAATGCTCTAGGGCTGATGCATTAGGTCTCTTTAGAATGAGGGTAGATGGTATCTTCTTCCACTCCGCAGGAATGTCTTTAGACTCAAAAACCACTTGGACTACCTCAACCACCTCTCCACCAATGATAGGCCAGTATCAACGAAAGAAGAGAGGTGAAAAACCATCTACCCCTAGGGCTTTATCCTTTTTGAGAGACTAGAGGTTCCCCCACACCTCTTCAATAGACACTGGGTGAGTCAGGGCCTCATTTTTCTCATTAGAGATGCTACACACAGATTGGGACCCCTGAAGTGGGGCATCCCGCCTAGTAGAGCGGTCTAGTACGATCTAAAGAACAATAGAATATGGTCCTTAATCTCATCCCGATTCTCTCACTCTGCCATCACTGTCCCTCTGTTGCCTTATGCGACTGGTAGGCCTCCGGATCATCATCGCCTAGTGGAAGAATTTGGTAATTTGGTCACCCTTCCTGTTCCCCTATACCTGGACTTTTGCCTCTATAGTGTTTCCTACTGTCTCAACAAAGAGTGGTGCATAGAGAGCTTATGCTAAAGCTCCCTCAAGTCAAGCTCCTAGAGTTCTTCCCTCCCGATCCTCTCTCCTCTGGAGCTTCGCATTGTCTACCTCCACCCTCACGATCTGTTTGAAGATATCACCAACCTCAATATGGTTCCATCGGATGAGCTTGTACCTAGCCAACTCAAGCCTCTTGGTCACCCATATCTCACATTATCATGGATCGACATCCTCCAAACCTCCCTAATTAGGTTCTATGATCTCGGATAAAAGGTCTAAAACTTTTCAAATCTAAATGGAGCCCTAGGCAAGTGCAGGCCATCGGTGATGAGGAGAATCGGGGAGTGCTCTAAAGCGATTATTGGAAGGTGCTCACCTGATGCCTAGGGAACTGCTGGAACCAAACGGTAGTGACAAGCGCTTGGTCAATCCTCTCCCAAATCCTAGCTGTCCCAAGATAGTTGTTGTACCAAGTGAACCTGGGTCCGATGTAGCCAAGGTCAATGAGGCAAAGTCATCGATGAACTCTCTAGAGTTGATACTATCAGCATACTATGTCCCTCCCATTGTCTCGTGGGACCCCATAATGTAGTTGAAATCTCCAATGATAAGAGAAGACAGGCCCTGCACCACCAACCTGGACACCACTGATCAGAGAACCCTGCACTCCTTATATGTGGTGCTCGCGTGCACTCCTGACAAAAGCCATGGGCCTTTGATCTGCTTCAAAATGACTAATGCTACCTACTACTCGCACCTATGGAATGCATCCATCCTAACCAAACCATGATGCCACAGCACCATGATTTTCTTGGATAGACCCCTAGACTCTACTACGTAGGTGTTCCATGCTGGTAGGATCCATCTTCTAGCTCAAGCAAGGTTTATCCTTGACAAATGGGTCTCAAGTAGGACATAGAGATATTCATAGTGCTACTAGATAAGTTTGTCGAGCGTCATTTGAAACAAGAGCTTTTCTACATCCTTGGTATTCTAAATCAGCAGCCTCATGGGGCAACTGGTGGGGAAGGGGATCTGCACCAATACCCTCCTTAGCCTGAATGTTAGCCTCTACCCTACTATCATTGAGTCCATTGTTGATGGATCTCCCTCCCCCTAGATGGCTTCCCTCGGTCGGGCAACTACCTCTCCATGATCCATGGCCAAGCCTTCCAACAAGGGATCCATAAACACCAGGTCACCCTCCATCACGGGCACCAGGCCCTCCTAAACATACCCCACCACCACCAGGACATCAAGGTCAGCCACCACTGTATCTATCTAAAGTGTGGTTGTTCCCCTTCCTTTGGGGTCCCGATGGAGAAAATAAAGACCCTAGGATCTCTTGAGGTAGCTGATAAGTCCATCTAGGCCTTTAGGCATGCTGGGGCCTTGCCCTTGGCCATATTCAACTTTGTATGACTCTTTTTGGGCCCATTGGTTCCTTTTTTTCACCCACTAGGCTTCATAGGTGCCCAAGCCTCATCAATTTCACTAGGCCAAGTGCATTTGGGCTGGCTTGAGCCCACCCCCATTATGTCTACTGCACCGGCCTATAGCTCAGATGGCCTAGTGCCCATGCGTGGGCTTTCCCCCATATTATGACCTAGTGCCAGTAGCCTGAACCTGTTGGTGGGTCGAGCCACTCTCGAGCTCAAGCATGCACCAAGCTTCATGCCATCCTCTGCATAGATCTCCATACTAGCCCCTACCTTTGATCTAACCATTGATCCAAGCTTGGATCGAAGGGGTGATTACCACCATGCAATCTTGGTTGGTTTGATCTAGCTATCCAAAGGAAAATCTTAATTTTTTGGGTTAGGTTCATTCAAATCTGATTGGATCGAGAGACATATTTCAAAAATTCTCGTCTCATATCCAAATTAGATCTGACACTTTTTAGATCTGATTAATAATCTAATAATTAAGAAAATAAAACTAAATTAATTATGAATTAATTTTTACATTGATCTTGGGTAATCTAATTATCTATTGATGATCCTACGGAAGCTCTGAGGTTTTGGATCTAGCCACACAAGCACCTGGCCTCTACCGATATTCACTCAGACTGGATCTAGAGATCTTCTCCTTCTCTTTCTTTTCTCCAAATATCAGATCTGGATCTGATTTGAAGGATCTTCAAAATATCTTCTGAAGATCATTCGTCATCTCTGTAACAGTGCTGCCTTCTTCCTTTTTCGTCAGCCTTTTCTTTCCTGACTCGCACTAATCTGAAGAACCCAACATTCTTGAGCGTGGAGAGGAGGGAGAGGGCCAGATGGTGGCATGAAGAAGGAAGAGAGACAGTCTTAGGATGTGGGCTAAGATCAACTCATTAAAAAGTGGGCGCAGATAGGGTCTAGTTATATACTCTACTGCGCCATGCAGTGCTGCATCACCCCAGCCAATTATGTTGCTTTGTTCAATCAGAACTAAATCTGATTGGTGGGACAAGAGACCCATGGATTCATCCCAAGGTGGCATCTATGACTGGTCAAAGTCTATAGGTGAGGGTCACCTAGTTTGAATCCAACAAGCAACCTGGAGTCCCATCCGTATGGGACTCCAGCATCCCTATCCATGGGCACACGCCATCCTAGGCATACACCCCCTTCTTTCTAATTTTCAGAGAGGAGATAAGCCCCTATCTGCTCTCCAATAAGTGCATGACACATGGATAGATGTCCAAGGATCAAAGGTCAATATTTGACCAAGTCAAAGTATAAGAATTAGCAGGTGATGAAAAATGGCAGGTGTTGTCTCAAATTTATCTCATAAATTAAGACAACCCTTTTCTAACTTGGACAAGCTCTAGTCAGATCAGATAAAGGTATCTGAGTGAGCACAAACTCATTTGGCTCAGTCGAGATAACTTTTAAGATAGAAAAAAAAAAGGAGAATGTTAGGCTCAATCGTGTGCTAGCACGATTTTCTTGAACCTAATTGAATCTTATTCCAATCAATTGAACTAGGTTAGTCCAATTGATGATATCCAGATCCAAATTTTTATTTGTGTGATCCAGTTAGGTTCAGTTCTGTATGATAATGGGATATGTCATGATCTCCATCATCGACATCATCGAAACTTCTTTCGATGGATCAGAACTCTTCTGATTCAGACAACTTAGAATGATCGATCATCTAAATCATTCTAATTGCTCCCAAAATCCACCAGTGACACCTAGCAGCATATGGTGGCAACCCATCAAAATTGAAAATGAACCTCTTGGTGCAGCTACTTGTGTGATTAAGTTCTTCTATCTTGAGCCCCGATCAGATTAGGGTTAAGGTGAACTCATCAAACCCTAATTTCTATCATATGATTTAATCATTCGATTCAAGTCCGATGTGAAAATCTTAAATAGAAACTCTTTCTATTATTTCACACTCTGCTATCATGGCCATGGGCTTATGGACTTGATTCTCATGATCATCATAGGGCTGCTCCTCTATCCACCGAGGTAGATAGATTCCATCTTGATGCAATCCAATTCCTACAATGAACATGCTATAGCCAACATACACCTCAGGATTCCGAATGGCTAGGAGATCGAGTCATGGTGTAGTCAAACTATAACACCCTCAAGGTGAACTATCGATGCACCTCAGATCAAAGAACCAGACACACCACTGCAGCATCGAGTCAGTCATCGACGAGAAGGTAGACTTCCTTAATGACTACTCGAGGTGGTCACGCTCAGTGCCCTCGTTCTCTAACGAGTACCTATACTCTCACTCTGCGGTGTCTCTACACCGTAGACTCAAGACTCATCTACTATAAAGAAGCGATTGTACACTAACCTTCCAGATCAATCACCATCCTCATGATGATCCTACGGTCAGGAGCATTTTATGAGTTAATAAATAAAAATTCATGTCTTAAATTTTTAACTCTTGAAAATATGAATTATCATTATCATTAACTCAAGGAATGTATCACAGACACTAAATACACTTATGTGATAGAAAATAACCCACTTTGTTATTTATAGTCAAAATTATAATTTTGTCCTTAGAAGTGTATTACAAGTGTCAACCAATTCTGGCTTCTTGGGCATACATATCTAACAAACTCCCACTTGATCTAAAGCCAATTGACTATAAATCTAAGTCCCATCTTCTCAAGATGGGCTTCGATCTTCTGCTAGCCTAACGGCTTTGTAAGTGGGTCCACCGCATTGTCTATGGAGTCGACTCTTTTGACCTCCACGTAATCCTTCTCAAGGTAATCATGGATGAGGTGGTATCACCGCTCGATGTGCTTGGATTTCTGGTGAGACCTTAGCTCCTTAGCAAGGGCTATACACCATTATTGTCACAGTACAGAGGAATGGCATCTGATGGCATCACTCCGATCTCCACGACAAACTTCTTATACCAGAATGCTTTCTTCACAGCTTCTGATGCAGTGATATATTCTGCTTTCATGGTGAAATCTGCTATCACTGTCTGTTTGAAACTTTTTCAACTGACAGGTCCACCATTGCACAAAAATAAACTTTCAGATGTCGACTTTCGATCATCTACATCGGATATAAAGTTTGAGTCTGTATACCCCTGGACTTGGAGTTCTTCACTACCAAAGACCAACAACATATCCTTAGTTCTTCTTAAGTACTTAATGATACATTTCACAGAAGTTCAGTGTTCTTCATCTGGATTCGACTGATATCTGCTCATGATACTCACGGCATGTGCTATATCAGGTCATGTACATAACATGGCATACATGAGACTCCCTATTGCTGAAGCATAAGGGATCTTGCTCATGCGTTCTGTTTCCTCAGGTGTGCTAGGACACATCTTCTTGGAAAGATGAATGCCATGCCTGAAGGGTACTAAACCCATCTTAGAGTTTTTCATACTAAACCTCTTAGTACTTTCTCTATGTACATCTTCTATAAAAGTCCTAGCATCCTATTCGGTCTATCTCTATAGACCTTAATTCCTAGAATAAAGGATGCTTCTCCTAGGTCTTTCATGGAGAATTCTTTAGATAACCATATTTTAACTATGGTCAACATGGGAATATCATTTCCGATAAGGAGGATGTCATCCACGTACAATACGAGGAAGACAACAGCGCTCTCACTGACCTTTTTAAAGATACATGGCTCCTCATTTTTGATGAAACCAAACATTTTGATCACATCATTAAAACGAGCATGTTCCAGCTCCGAGATGCTTGCTTAAGTCCATATATGGATCTTTGCAGCTTGCAAACCTTGTGATCATCATCACTGGATGTGAAACCTAGCGGCTGTTCCATATATAGATATCTTCCTCAAGATATCCATTTAAGAATGTCCATTTTCACGTCCATTTGCCATATTTCATAATCGAAATAGGCTGCAACAGCAAGCAATGTGCGGATGGATTTTAGCATAGCTACTGACAAAAAAGGTATCCTGATAGTCAATGCCTTCGCATTGACTATAACCTTTTGCCACTAGTCTAGCCTTGAATGTCTCCACATTCTCATCTGCACCAATCTTTCTCTTGAAGATCCATTTACACCCAATAGGTACTATACCTTCTGGTGGATCTACCAAGGTTCAGACTTGGTTTGAGTGCATCGAGTCAATTTCTGACTGCATTGCCTCTAGCCATTTCTCGGAGTCGATATCTGATATCGCCTCGTTGTAGGTTTTGGGATCATCACCATGAGCACCATTACCTACGAGGAACATTTTCTCTACGTCCTCTGAAATAATACCTAAGTATCTTTCAGGGGACGAAAAACTCTTTTCGATCTACGAGGTGGAGGAGGTAGTGTTCTTATTGGCTCAACCTGATTTGGTTCCAATTGGTCCTTAGCTCGTTGCACTTGTGAGACTTTCTCATCAAGCTTAATCTGCTTTCCAATGCCGCTATCTTGAATAAACTATTTTTCAAGAAAGATGGCATGTCGACTCACAATCACATTGTGGTCTTCTGGAATGTAGAAATAGTATCCTAATGACTCTTTAGGATATCCTATGAATCGAGCTCTAAAGGACCTAAACTCTAACTTGTCCGCTTGTTGTCTTTTGACATGAGCCGGACAACCCCAAATTCTGAGATGACTCAGACTTGGTTTCTTACCATGCCATATCTCATACGGTGTGGTAGGAACAGGTTTTAGAGGGAACCCTATTCAGTAGATAAATTGAAGTTAATAAATGAGTGTCCCCAAAGAAAATCAGGGAGGTCTGTGAAGCTCATCATGGATCGGACCATATCCAATAGGAGTCCGATTTCTCCATTCTGAAATCCCATTGAGTTGAGGTGTTCCTGGTGGAGTCCATTGAGAGACTATGCCATTTTTCTTGAGATAGTCTAGGAATTTCTGGCTAAGGTATTCACCTCCTCGATCTGATCGAAGAACCTTAATGGGTTTTTTAGTTTGTTTTTCTACTTCATGTCTGAATTCTTTGAACTTTTCAAAAGCTTCAGACTTGTGTCTCATAAGATACACATACCCATACCTAGATAGATCATCGGTAAAGATAATATGAAGTAGACAAAATTGCCTCTAGCCGGCACATCAAATGGGCCGCACACATCAGTATGTACTAGGGCAAGGAGATCTGTGGCCCTTTCCCCATGTCCTACAAAAGGGAGTTTAGTCATTTTGCCTTGAAGACAAGATTCACAAGTTGGATATGACTCGAAAGTCAATGGACTCAATAGCCCATTTTTCTCCAATTTGTTAATCCTATCTTCTGCTATATGACCTAATCTCAGGTGCCATAGATATCTATTTAATGGCTCAATAGCGCATGTTCATAAGTCGCAAGGTTTGAAGTTTATGCATATGATAGTTCATGATGAATGCCCATACGCATCATCAAGATTGCAGATTTATGTCATTCTATAGATCCAAGGCCAACTTCACACCGAGCTTCTCAAGCTCTTCCAAGTCCTTGATCATCATCAGACAGTGATCTTGGACTGACTGCCCATCATCGCATCTTAGCCTTGAAAAGTCATTTAGTGACTTGATACTTTGGCTGCGTGACTCTGTTCACCAAACATCTCCTGCAGGTGAGCCAACATTTGGTGAGCAGTTCTGATATCTTCATGTTGGCGCTGGAGCTCATCAGACATCGAGCCCAACATGTAATATCTGGCCTTATTATCTTCGTCTATCCATTTTTCCAGAGACGCTCTCTGTTCAGCGGATGGACGAGGCTGGTAAGGTGGGAGGGTCCTGGTCCAATACATGAGTTAACTTCTCAAACCCAAAATAATTTTGTAGTTTCCTGAGCCAATCTTTATAATTTGGGTCTGGTCAGTCTATGTGTGTCCAGGATACATGCCAATGGATTGGATGCAGACATTTTTCTATAGAGAGTCAAAGATTCTAGTTAGATACTGTAATTATAACTTGACCAATTTATTTAAGAATTTTATTTTTAAACAAATTAGCTTCCACTATTTTCTCGGATCCCTATACTCCCTCTGTAGAGATGCGAAAATCTCCACGATTAATGATTTCTAGTGGATGGTGCGGTCTCACCAACTGACTCATCACCTCACCTAACAGTTATTGGTGATGGGTTAGCCAATGAGTGAACAACTCTTGTTCAATGATTCTCTAATCATGGTGCACCCAAACTTGGTCTCTAATTCATGAATCTCACCGTATCCAAAATATTGATCCACTCCTTAGTTAAGTCAGACCCACCATTTGCATAGACTGGATTCCTAATTGAGTCTCTCACCGTATCCAAAATATTGAGCCCAACTCATCCTCCAGCCCATAAGCATCCAATGCCTAATAGACATGGTTGCATCTTTTCAGGTGCAACTGAGCCACTGTAACCAGCGAGAACAATCAACCCGGAAAGGGCCGCACATCTACAATGGTGGAAGACCTTAGACTTAATCTTTTCTTAGGAAGATTTGATTTAGGTCTCATTAAACTAGACTTGGCATAGTCATAACTCATTATGACTAACCTAGTGGCATGGGTTAGCTCGGATTATTGACCACCTCAGATCAGAACTGAGTCAACAAACATGGCCAGGTAAGTGAGACCGGTGGAAGGGATATGCCATTAACTCGTACAAGAATGCATTCAGGTTCGAGTAGCTCCCAATTAAAAACCAGTCAATCGTATCTGCCAAACTTACCTTAGACACCAAATTGTTGATGCAGAACCAATCAGGTTAGCCTACAATCCAGACTCTAACCACTGAGCCTAATTAGGTCTTAGCTTGATCGATCACTCATGTGACTCGATCTTGACCCAGACTTAATCCTATTAGGCTGATCAATTTAAGCATTGTTGATCCCATCTAATCAACTCTTGATTCGGTTTGATCAACCGCTAGACCTAATTGAGCTACCCAAGCTTGAACCCAATTTTATGAATGTATCTTAGATCTGAAATTTTTAATTTTAGACCTAATTGATATTTCATAAACTTAATTCTTAATTAAGTTAGGGTTCTTAAAATGAAACATGTAAATAAGATCCTAGAATTTCAAGATCTAGGATTTTGCAGAAAGTAAGTTTTTAATTTTTGATTAAGGACGAACGCGCAGCACCCCTACACATCATAAGAACATCCCATCGAATAGGAGGAGAGGGTCTTTAAGCCCTACTTTATTTTTATGATCGGACAGCCAAGGGGAATGTTTTAATCAAAAATATAATTAAATTATAAAAATAAATTAGATCTAAGCATATATCTCATATAAAAAAATAGATCTAATTAAAATATATTTTATATATATCACATATATTCATGCATGATATTTTTCAGATCTAAAATTATCTCATAATATCTAAAAAATTAAATTTAAATTCGATCTATCAAATAAAATTTAATCTAGACCTATTGTAGAACTATTCTACAACTAGTCTAAACATGCAACTATCATCATATGAATAATTAAATTATTTTATTTTTATTTTTATATCTAATTACAATATTTAATAATCAAAAATAAAAAATAAAATAGATCTAAAATCATTTTAATCAAACAAAAATGAAAATGATTACAATCAATTATATTCCTAGTAGTGTATCTCATACAATAGATCTAAATTAATTTATTTTAATTTTTTTTTTGATTTTAAATCTAATCATATCTCATGTGATATTTAAAATTCATTAATTTATTAGATTAAATCTAAAAAAAAATTATAAGAACTGGCTCTGATACCAGTTAAGAAAAATCCTGATTTTTGGGTCAGTTCGTTCAGATCTGATTGGATCGAGAGGCATATTTCAAAAATTCTTCTCTTAGATCTAAATCAGATCTGATACTTTTTAGATCTAATTTATGATTTAATAATTAAAAAAATAAAATAAATTAATTCTAAATTAATTAATTTTCCTTGATTCATGGGTAATCCGATTATCCGTTGATGATCCTACGGAAGCTCTGAGGTTCTGGATCTAGCCACGCAAGCACCTGGCCTCTATCAATATCCACTTAGACTGGATCTGGAGATCTTCTCCTTCTCTTTCTTTTCTCCAAAAATCAGATTTGGATCTAATTTGGAGGATTTTCAAAACTTCTTCTGAAGATCACCCGTCGTCTCTGCAGCAGTGCTGCCTTCTTCCTTTTTCGTCAGCCTTTCTTGCCTGACTCGCACTAATCTGAAGAACCCAACTTTCTTGGGCATGGAGAGGAGGGAGAGGGCTAGATGGTGGCATGGAGAAGGAAGAGGGCCAGCCTTGGGGTGTGGCTTAAGATCAGGAGAGTTCTCAAAAGTGGGCGCAGATAGGGTCTATTTATAGACTCTGCTGTGCCATGCAGTGCTGCATCACCTCGGCCAATCATGTTGCTTTGTTCAATCAGATCTAAATCTGATTGGTGGGATGAGAGACCCACGAATTCATCCTAAGGTGGTGCCTAAGACTGGTCAAAGTCTATAGGTGAGGGTCACCTAGTTTGAATCCAACAAGCAACCTGGAGTCCCATCCGTATGGGACTCCAGCATCCCTATCCATGGGCGCACGCCATCCTAGGCATGCACCCCCTTCTTTCCAATTTTCAGAGAGGGGACAAGCCCCTATCTACTCTCCAATAAGTGCATGACACATGGGCAGATGTCCAAGGGTCAAAGGTCAATGTTTGACCAAGTCAAAGTACAAGAATTAGCAGGTGACGAAAAATGGTAGGTGTTGTCTCAAATTTATCTCATAAATTAAGACAACCCTTTTCTGACTTGGACAAGCTCTAGTCAGACTAGGTAAAGGTACCTAAGTGAGCACAAACTCATTTGGCTCAGTCGAGATAACTTTTAAGATAGAAAAAGGAGAATGTTAGGCTCAATCGTGTGCTAGCACGATTTTCTTGAACCTAATTGAATCTTATTCAAATCAATTGAACTGGATTAGTCCAATTGATGATATCCAGATCCAAACCCTTGTTTGTGTGATCCAGTTAGGTTCAGTTTCTATATGGTAATGGGATATGTCATGATCTCCATCATCGACATCATCGAAACTTCCTTTCGATGGATCAGAACTCTTCTAATTCAGACAACTTAGAATGATCGATCATCTAAATCATTCTAATTGCTCCCAAAATCCACCAGTGACACCTAGCAGTATATGGTGGCAACCCATCAAAACTAAAAATGAACCTCTCAGTGCAGCTACTTGTGTGATTAAGTTCTTCTATCTTGAGCCCTTGATCAGATTAGGGTTAAGGTGAACTCGTCAAACCCTAATTTCTATCATATGATTTAATCATTCGATTCAAGTCTGATGTGAAAACCTTAATAGAAACTCTTTCTATTATTTCACTCTCTACCATGGCCATGGGCTTATGGACTTGATTCTCATGATCATCATAGGGCTGCTCCTCATCCACCGAGGTAGATAGATTCCATCTTGGTGCAATCCAATTCCTACAATGAACATGCTATAGCCAACATACACCTCAGGATTCCGAATGGCTAGGAGATCGAGTCATGGTGTAGTCAAACTATAATACCCTCAAGGTGAACTGCCGATGCACCTCAGGTCAAATAATCAGACACACCACTGCAGCATCGAGTCAGTCATCGACGAAAAGGTAGACTTCCTTATGACTACTCGAGGTGGTCACGCTCAGTGCCCTCATTCTCTAACGAGTATCTGTACTCTCGCTCCGATATCTCTACATCGTAGACTTAAGACTCATCTACTATAAAGAAGCGATTGTACACTAACCTTCTGGATCAATCATCATCCTCATGATGATCCTACGGTCAGGAGCATTTTATGAGTTAATAAATAAAAATTCATGTCTTAAATTTTCAACTCTTGAAAATATGAATTATCATTACCATTAACTCAAGGGATGTATCACAGACACTAAATACACTTATATGATAGAAAATAATCCACTTTATTATTTATAGTCAAAATTATAATTTTGCCCTTAGAAGTGTATTACAAGTGTCAGCCAATTCTAGCTTCTAGGGCATACATATCTAACACTATCAGATCCAACAAATGGGTCGACTTGGTCTAAGCTGTCCTGAGTCGGCTCCTTTCCAAATCGACTTGGCCTAGGATCTAACTTAAGGGCCTGAGTTGACTTAACCCTTCTCTTCCCCATACCTCCCATCATCTCTAGGCTGGGAAGCCAGGCTGGATGGCAACAAGCCAAGGCCCCATGTATGCAGCCCACTGTCCACCCCCACCTCCTCTCCTCTATCTTGGATCACATTCTCTGAGTGGAGACAAGCTGTCAATCTCCCCTCTTCTTGATCCATCGAGCATGCCACCATAGAATGGAAATGGTTGCAAAGGAGGCAGACATCACTAAGATTCTCTAGACGAACCTCTACCATATGGGGCACTCCTGTTCGTTGATCAACACCCCCAACCTCAATGGCCAAAAGAGATCAAGCCGAACATAAGCCCATGCAAAGTCAAGCCATCTTCGCTCCACCATGCATTCATCCACTGACTCAGCTCATTGATCTGACTTAGAATGTTTCGAGTTGCCACTCCCCCCCATAACTCTACTGGGAGTCATAGTAGTCAGACCTTGACCAAAGTGGAGCAAATTGCTCCTTCCGATGGAAAAAAATGCGGCCACCAGGGCTCCACCACCAGCACCTTGTCAACAACCATCTAAGGCCTGCCGAGGATTAGGTCTCTCTACTAGCCTTTGTAAATCAGAACATGAGGTGGCCCTATTCAAGACTATAGCCCGCCACCTCCCCTTTAAAGCCTGCTCATTATTGAAAATCCCAAACCACCACCTCCACTACCCTTTCTAGCCAAAACTCATTGCCAGCACTGCCAAGGATGCCCACCACTTTGTATTTATCCTAACCTCTGTTAGATATGTGTGCCCTAGAAGCCAGATTGACTGACACTTGTAATATACTTTTAAGGACAAAATTATAATTTTGACTATAAATAATAAAATAGGTTATTTTCTATCATAGTGTGTATTTTGAAAGCATCTGTGATACATTCTTTGAGTTAATGATAATAATAGTTCATATTTTTAAGAGTTAAAAATTTAAGACATGAATTTTCTGTTAGATATATGCGCCCTAGAAGCCAGAATTGGCTGACACTTGTAATACACTTCTAGGAGCAAAATTGTAATTATGACTATAATAAATAAAATGAGTTATTTTTTATCACATATATGTATTTAGTGTCTGTGATACATCCTTTGAGTTAATGGTAATGATAATTCATATTTTCAAGAGTTGAAAATTTAAGAGAGAGAGATATACGAATCAGATCTAATCATGGCATAGTTTTCGCACAATTCATGTATAGATCATGCATTTATTTAGATCCTAAATATCTCATAATAATCTAAGAAAATTAGAGTTTAAATTGATGCTAATCAAATAATTCTAATGCTAGATAATTATGTAGAATATTCCTACAACTATTAAGACATTGCATCCTAACTTATTCAAGTGATATATAAAATTTAATTATTTTATTTACTTATTTTTAGATGTTTATACAATATAATTCAAATTCGACTATTATAGATCAAATAATAATCAATAATCAAATATGATTAAAATTAAAGAACTGTAAGACTATTCTATAAGATCTATTCTATTTAGAATAGTCCATTGCATTTTTTCAATCTTAGATTTCCCAAATCCACAATTTAAATTTTAAATTTTTTTTCCTGAAAATTTTAGATCTGAATACTCTTTGTGCTCGAATACATTTATTTTTAATTAAAATAATTTATAACCCTCAGATCTAAATACTTTTAGAACCTTGGCTCTGATACGAGTTGAAGGAAATCTATGCATTCCGAACCAGGTTGCTCGTTTAGATCGTCAGATAGAGATATATTTAAAAAAATTTTCCTTTGATCTATGATTAGATCTAAGATATTTAAGATCTAATTATTAATTATTTAAAAATTAAAATAAAAAATTGATAAATTAAATCACAGTTAATTTTTCTTGAATGGGTATCTATTAATCACGTTGATTGATTCCTGTATGCAGCGGAAGGTTTGGATCTACGCCAGACAGATGCCTTGACTCTTACCGAATATCATCAGGTTGGATCTGGGATCCTTTTCTTCTCTCATCAATCTCCAGAAATTAGATCTGGATTGGATCTAGAGGATCTTTCAAAACTCATTTTTGAAGAATCACGCAGTGTCCTTTTGTATAGTCGCAGCTCTAATGTTTCAGTCGCCTTTCTTTGATCTGATGCATCAACGACAGCACCAAATATCTTTTGGATTGGAGAGGAAGGGAGAAGATCTTCTGGTATGGAGAGGAGAGAGAAAAGGCCTTGGGGTGGAGATCTCAATTAATTCATGATTTCTTCTTTGAGATTGGCGGGTCTTATTTATAGATAACCTGTGATCACTCTTATCTTCGCAAGCAATCATAATTCTTTAATGAAATCAGATCTATCTGATTGATGGGAATAGGAGTCCCAGATACCTCTTAGAGGGCACTAAGGATCATCAAAAGTTGGTTTTAGAAGGACTCTAATTGGCAGATCCAAAAAGGAGTGGAGTCTGTCCCAACAGGATCTGGGACGCTACCAGCTTGGGCACAAACACTCGCCAGGATGGAGTGGCTCTTTCCTTGCATAGGTTTCGGGCGAGGGGGACAGGCTCCCACAGCTATCAATAGTGGATGACACGTGGACAGAAGTCAAAGTGTCATGGTCAATTTGACACCATCAAGGTAGACTTTGACTAAAGTCAAGACAACGAAATGGCAGGTGACCGAAAAATGGGCGAGGTAACTATATACAAAATAAGACAACCTTTTCTAACTCTGAAATAACCCTAGTAGAGCATATAAGGCCTCTGATTGGACCACAAACTCCATTTGCTCAGACAGGACAACTTATTTGTGATAGAAAAGAAGAACGTGTAGGTCAACTCGAAGTGCTAGCACGATTTTCTTGAACCTATTATGCTCATTCATATCAATTGAACTGATCAGTTCAATTGATGATATAGATCAAATCTTATTTTGTGACCCAGTTAGGATTAGTTTCTGTATGGTAAATGGGATATGTCATGATATCTCGATCATCGACATCATGAAACTGCCTTTCGATGGATCATAACTCTTTTCGACACAGCTAGAATGATCGATCATCTAAATTTATTCTAATTGCTCCAAATCCATCAGTGACACCTAGTAGTATAGGTGGCAACCATCAGAAGAGTGAATGGAACCTCTTGGTGCAGTCTATTATGTGATTAGATTCTTCTATCTTAAGCCTCGATTCAGATTAGGGTTAGGTAATACGTCAAAACCCTAGTTTGTCATATGAATGTTAATCATTTGGATTCAGTTCGATGTGAAAATCTAAATATAAACTTTTTCTATTATTAATATTGACCATGGTCATGGGCTTAGGACTTGATTTCTCATGATCATCATAGGCTGCTCCTCTACCATCGAGTAGATAGATTCATCTTGATGCATCTAGTTTTTTATAATGAACATTGTATAGCAAACATACACCTCCGGGTCTAATGGCTAGAAGATCGAGTAACGGTGGTAGTCAAACTTATAACACCCTCAAGGTAAACTACCGATGCATCTCAGGTCAAAGAATTAGACACCCACATCAAACATCGGTCAGTCATCGATGAGAAAGGTAGACTCCTTATGACTACTACGAGGTGGTCAAGCTCAGTGTCCTCATTCTCTAACGAGTACCTTATCTCGCTCCGTGTCTTCCTACATCATAGACTCAAGACTCATCTACAAAGAGAAGTGATTGTACACCAAACTTTTAGATCAATCAACATCCTCATGATGATCATAGTCGGAAGCATTTTATGAGTTAATAATGATTATTCATGGG
>QRFJ01005575.1:0-15919 GCA_006176705.1 Cocos nucifera
TCAATTTAAGCATTGTTGATCCCATCTAACCAACTCTTGATTTTTGATCAACCGCTTAGACCTAATTGAGCTACCCAAGCCCGAACCCAGTATTATGAATATGTCTTAGATCTGAAATTCTCAATTTTAGACCTAATTAATATTCCATAAACTTAATTCTTAATTAAGTAGGGTTCATAAACAAAATATGCACAATAAATCCTAGGGTTTCAGGATCTAGGGTTTTGCAGAAAGTAAGTTTTGGGTTTCTGATTAAGGACGAACACGCAGCACCCCTACACATCATAAGAACACCCCATCGAATGGGAAGAGAGGGCCTTTAAACCCTTCTTCGTTCTTATGACCGGACGGCCAAGAGGAACGCCTTAATCAGGAACATTCAATACTACAAAACAATATCAGATCTATATCATATATCTCATATATAAATTTAGATCTAATCATGGCATATTTTGCATACATCTCATGTATCAAATCATGCATGTTTTCAGATCTAAATTATCTCATAATAATCTAAAAAATTAGATTTAAATTGATCTAATCAAAATAAATTCTAATCTAGACAATTATGTAGAACTATTCTACAACTAGTCTAGACATGCATCAATCATATCTCATATGATATTTAAAATTAAATAATTTTTATTTGCTATTTATCAGATGTTATTATAACACTTATAATATCAAAAATAGTAAATAAGAAAGATCTAAAATATGATTTAATCAGATTAAATCAAAGACATGCAAAACTATTCTATAGAACTATTCTATTCTAGAACTAGTCATGCATATCTTCTAATCTTAGATCCAAATTATTTAATTTTAATTTTTCTGATTTCAGATCTGATCACATCTCATGTGACATCTGAAATCATTTATTTTCTAATTAAAATAAATTAAAATAGATCTAAATTTAGAACCATGGCTCTGATACCAGTTGAAGGGAAATCCTGATTTCCCGGTCCAGGTTCGTCCAGATCTGATTAGATCAAGAGATATATTTCAAAAATTTTCTCTTGATCTCAATCAGATCTTGATATGTTTCAGATCTGATTCTTATTATTTTAATAAATAAAATAAAATAAGATAAATTAAATCAAATTTAATTTACCTGATTTGGGTAATCCTATTACCCTGTAGATGATCCTGATTGCAGCGGAAGGTTCTGGATCTTAGCCACGCAAGCGCCTGGCCTCTACCGGTATCCACTCGGGTTGGATCTGGAGATCCTCTTCTTCTCTATCACACCTCCAAAAATCAGATCTGGATCTGATCTGGAGGATCTTCAAAACTCTTTTGAAGATCTGCAGTCGTCCTTTTGCAGCAGCGCAGCCTTCTTGCTTTTGATCGCCTTTCCTTGATCTGAATCGCACCAACCTAAGTCCAAAACACCTTTTGGACGTGGAGAGCAAGGGGAGAAGAGACTATGGCATGGAGAAGGAGGGGAGAGGCAGCCTTGGGGCGTGGGGTTTCTAAATTGCATTCACTTAATTAGGGTTGGGCGCAGGGTCTTATTTATAGACCTCTTGTGATCCAACTCCTCTTCCTCTCAACCAATCACAACCCTTTGTGAAATCAGATCTAAATCTGATTGGTTGGAATAGAGACCCCTGGATTCCTCCTTAGAGGGCGCCTAAGACCAGTCAAACTGGATTCTTAGTAGAACTCTGATTGGAATCCAAAAGGGAGGTGGAGTCCTTGTCCAACAAGGACTCCTAGGCGCCTCCTACTTGGGCTCACGCCACCCTTGGCGTGCGCCCTTCTCCTTGCCAGGTTCTGGCAGGGGGACAGGCCCCCACCAGCTCTCCAATAGGTGCATGACATGTGGTCAAAAGTCAAAGGGTCAATGGTCAACGTTTGACCAGTCAAAGGTAGACTTTTGACCAAAGTCAAAGAACAAGAAATGGCAGGTGACCAAAAATGGCAGGTAATGTCTTACAAAATAAGACAACCTATTCTGACTTGGACAACCTCCAGTCAGACCATATGAAGGCCTCTGATTGAGCACAAACTCCTTTGGCTCAGTCAGGACAACTTATTTATGATAGTAAAAGAAGAACGTTAGGTTCAATCGAGTGCTAGCACGATTTCCTTGAACCTAATTGAATCTCATTCAGATCAATTGAACTAGATCAGTTCAATTGATGATCACCAGATTCAAACCCTTGTTTGTGTGACCCAGTTAGGTTCAGTTCTGTATGGTAATGGGATATGTCATGATCTCTATCATCGACATCATCGAAACTCCTTTCGATGGATCAGAACTCTTCTGATTCGAACAGCTAGAATGATCGATCATCTAAATCATTCTAATTGCTCCCAAAATCCACCAGTGACACCTAGCAGTATATGGTGGCAACCCTTCAGAGCTGAATGCGAACCTCTTGGTGCAGCTACCTGTGTGATTAAGTTCTTCTATCTTGAGCCCCGATCAGATTAGGGTTAAGGTGAACTCGTCAAACCCTAGTCTCTGTCATATGATGTAATCATTCGATTCGAGTCCAATGTGAAAATCTAAATAGAAACTCTTTCTATTATTTCACTCTACCATGGCCATGGGCTTCTGGACTTGATTCTCATGATCATCATAGGGCTGCTCCTCTACCACCGAGGTAGATAGATTCCATCTTGATGCAATCCAGTTCCTACAATGAACATGCTATAGCCAACATACACCTCAGGGTTCCATATGGCTAGGAGACCGAGTAATGGTGTAGTCAAACTATAACACCCTCAAGGTGAACTGCCGATGCATCTCAGGTCAAAGAACCAGACACACTACTGCAGCATCGAGTCAGTCATTGACGAGAAGGTAGACTTCCCTAATGACTACTCGAGGTGGTCACGCTCAGTGCCCTCGTTCTCTAACGAGTACCTGTACTCTCGCTCCGGTGTCTCCACACCGTAGACTCAAGACTCATCTACTAAAGAGAAGCGATTGTACACCAACCTTCCGGATCAATCACCATCCTCGTGATGATCCTATGGTCGGGAGCTGTTTTATGAGTTAATAATGATTATTCATGTCTTAAATTTTCAACTCTTGAAAATATGAATTATCATTACCATTAACTCAAAGGATGTATCACAGACACTAAATACACATATGTGATAGAAAATAACCCATTTTATTGATTATAGTCAAAATTATAATTTTGCCCCTAGAAGTGTATTACAAGTGTCAGCCAATTCTGGCTTCTAGGGCACATATATCTAACAATCTCCCACTTGTCCTAAAGCCAATTGGCTACAAGTCTAAGTCCCATCTTCTCAAGGTGGGCTTCGATCTTCTGCTTGGCCCAACGGCTTTGTAAGTGGGTCTGCCACATTATCTGTGGAGTTGACTCTCTTGACCTCGACGTAACCCTTTCAAGGTAATGGTGGTATCGCCGCTCAATGTGCTTGGATGGTGAGACCTCGGCTCCTTAGCAAGGGCTATGGGCCATTATGTTGTTCCATTTTGAGTCGATCAAAGATTAGGAATGGCAAACTGCAAACCCAATTTCTGCATCTGATGCAACTTTATTGTACCATGGTGAATCTTTGAAACTCTTTCTGATGCAGCTTATACTTCTGCTTCCATGGCCATGGACTCTGGACTTGATTCTCAGATTATCAAGCTGACAGCTCCATCCATTGCACACAAACAGACTAGATGTCGACTTGATGTCATCTAGTTCTACATGAACATGAAAGACCAACATCATATCCTTAGTTCTTCCAAGTACTTAAGGATACTGATATCTGTTGTCAAACTTAACACCTTCAAGATGATATCTGCCATGCACCTCAGGTCAAAGATACCAGACACACAGTGTACATATCATGGCATTGACATGAGGCATCTCCTATTGCAGAAGCATAGGGATCTTGCTCATGAGGCTTCTATTTCAGAAGCATAAGGTGTGCTGGGGCACATCTTCCTCAGGTGTGCTGGGGCACAAGATGAATACCATGTCTGAAGGAAGTATTAATCCCCTCTTAGAGTTTTCCATACTAAACCTCTTTAGTACTTCCTCTATGTACATCTTCTGTGAAAAGTCCTAGCATCCTATTCGGTCTATCCCTATAGACCTTAATTCCTAGAATAAAGGATGCTTCACCTAGGTCTTTCATGGAGAATTCCTTGGACAACCACATTGACTGATGTCAACATGGGAAATATCATTATTCCCAATAAGGAGGATGTCATCCACGTACAATACGAGGAAGACAACAGCGCTCCCACTGACCTTTTTGAAAACACACGGTTCCTCTTCATTTTTGATGAAACCAAACATTTTGATCACATCATTGAAATGAGTGTTCCAGCTCCGAGATGCTTGCTTAAGTCCATATATGGACCTTTGCAGCTTGCAAACCTTGTGATCAGTATCACTGGATGTGAAACCTAGCGGCTGTTCCATATAGATATCTTCCTCAAGATATCCATTTAAGAATGCCATTTTCACGTCCATTTGCCATATTTCATAATCGAAATAGGCTGCAATGGCAAGCAATGTGCGGATGGATTTTAGCATAGCCACTGGGGAAAAGGTATCCTGATAGTCAATGCCTTCGCATTGACTATAACCTTTTGCCACTAGTCTAGCCTTGAATGTCTCCACATTCCCATCTGCACCAATCTTTCTCTTGAAGATCCATTTACACCCAATAGGTACTATACCTTCTGGTGGATCTACCAAGGTCCAGACTTGGTTTGAGTGCATCGAGTCAATTTCTGACTGCATTGCCTCTAGCCATTTCTCGGAGTCGATATCTGATATCGCCTCGTTGTAGGTTTTGGGATCATCACCATGAGCACCATTACCTATGAGGAACATTTTCTCTACTTTCCTCTGAAATAATACCTAAGTATCTTTCAGGGATGGACGAAAAACTCTTTCCGATCTACGAGGTGGAGGAGGTAGTGTTCTTATTGGCTCAACCTGATTTGGTTCCAATTGGTCCTTAGCTCGTTGTACTTGTGAGACTTTCTCATCAAGCTTAATCTGCTTTCCAATGCCGCTATCTTGAATAAACTATTTTTCAAGAAAGATGGCATGTCGACTCACAATCACATTGTGGTCTTCTGGAATGTAGAAATAGTATCCTAATGACTCTTTAGGATATCCTATGAATCGAGCTCTGAAAGGACCTAAACTCTAACTTGTCCGCTTGTTGTCTTTTGACATGAGCCGGACAACCCCAAATTCTGAGATGACTCAGACTTGGTTTCTTACCGTGCCATATCTCATACGGTGTGGTAGGAACGGTTTTAGAGGGAACCCTATTCAGTAGATAAATTGAAGTTAACAATGAGTGTCCCCAAAGAAAATCAGGGAAGGTCTGTGAAGCTCATCATGGATCGGAACCATATCCAATAGAGTCCGATTTCTCCATTCTGAAACCCCGTTGAGTTGAGGTGTTCCTGGTGGAGTCCATTGAGAGACTATGCCATTTTTCTTGAGATAGTCTAGGAATTTCCTGGCTAAGGTATTCACCTCCTCGATCTGATCGAAGAACCTTAATGGGTTTTTCAGTTTGTTTTTCTACTTCATGTCTGAATTCTTTGAACTTTTCAAAAGCTTCAGACTTGTGTCTCATAAGATACACATACCCATACCTAGACAGATCATCGGTAAAGGTAATGAAGTAGACAAAATTGCCTCTAGTCGGCACATCAAATGGGCCGCACACATCAGTATGTACTAGGGCAAGGAGATCTGTGGCCCTTTCCCCATGTCCTAACAAAAGGGAGTTTAGTCATTTTGCCTTGAAGACAAGATTCACAAGTTGGATATGACTCGAAAGTCAATGGACTCAATAGCCCATTTTTCTCCAATTTGTTGATCCTATCTTCTGCTATATGACCTAATCTCAGGTGCCATAGATACCTATCGTTTGGACTATCCCTAGGTCGTTTGGCATTCACGTTTTGCTCGATAGTTAGAACAGGTACATCAATATGTAGCTGATAAAGACCATTAATAAGGAAAACCATTTGCAATTTTATTTCTTTCATAAAGAATGTTACAATGGTCCTTAAAGAAGGTAATCACATAGCCTTCTAGTGTGCTAAGCATGAAACAGAAATCAAATTCCTGCTAGCTGCAGGCACATAATAACAGTCTTTCAAAACTAAGTCTAAACCAGATGGTAATCGAAGAGGGTATGTTCCCACCACCTACTGCAGCAACTCTTGCTCCATTACCGATGCGTAGGATCATGTCTCCATCCCTCAGCCTCCTGCTATCCTCAAGACCCTGCATGGAAGTGCACAGATGAGCACTAGAACCAGAGTCAAGCACCCAACTGGATGCAGAAGAAATCCGTAAGGTTAGACTCAATAACGAGCATACCTCCAGAAGGACCTTCCTTCTTGTTCTTCAGGGTGGCCAGGTAAGTAGGGCAGTTCCGCTTCCAATGGCCGTCGCTGTTGCAATGGAAACACTTTCCTTTGACATCGGCCTTCTTCTTCGGTTCTCTTCTTCTTCTTCTTTCCTCCTTCCACCTTCTTGCTTTTTCACAGACTTCTTTTTCTTTCCATAAGACTTTCTTTTGGAAGAAGTCCATTCCATAGCAAGAACTGAGCCTTTAGAACCTTTCATAGAAAGCTCAGCGGTGAACCAGCATATTTCATTAATTCGGCCAAGAAAGAATTTTGAAGTTTATGCATGTGGTAATTCATGATGAATTGCCCATATGCATCAGTCAAGGATTGCAGAATAATATCGTTCTGCAGATCCAAGTCTAACTTCACACCGAGCTTCTCAAGCTCTTCCATGTCCTTGATCATCATCAGACAGTGATCTTGGACTGACTGCCCATCACGCATCTTAGCCTTAAAAAGTCATTTCGTGACTTGATACTTTGGCTGCGCGACTCTGTTCACCAAACATCTCCTGCAGGTGAGCCAACATTTGGCGAGCAGTCCCGATATCTTCATGTTGGCGCTGGAGCTCATCAGACATCGAGCCCAACATGTAATATCTGGCCTTATTATCTTCGTCTATCCATTTTTTCAGAGATGCTCTCTGTTCAGTGGATGGACGGGCTGGTAAGGTGGGAGGGTCCTGGTCCAATAACATGGGTTAACTTCTCAAAACCCAAAATAATTTTGTAGTTCCTGAGCCAATCTTTATAATTGGGTCCAGTCAGTCTATGTGTGTCCAGGATACGTGCCAATGGGTTGGACGCAGACATTTTTCCTATAGAGAGTCAAAGATTCTAGTTAGATACTGTAATTATTGACTTGACCAATTTGTTTAGGGAATTTTATTTTTAAACAAATTAGCTCCCACTATTTTCTCGGATCCCTACACTCCCTCTGTAGAGATGCGAAAAATCTCCATGATTAATGATTTCTAGTGGGTGGTGCGGTCTCACCAACTGACTCATCACCTCACCTAACAGTTATTGGTGATGGGTTAGCCAATGAGTGAACAACTCTTGTTCAATGATTCTCTAATCATGGTGCACCCAAACTTGGTCTCTAATTCATGAATCTCACCGTATCCGGAAATATTGATCCACTCCTTAGTTAAGTCAGACCCACCATTTGCATAGACTGGATTCCTAATTGAGTCTCTCACCGTATCCAAAATATTGAGCCCAACTCATCCTCCAGCCCATAGCATCCAATGCCTAATAGACATGGTTGCATCTTCCCGGTGCAACTGAGCCACTGTATCCAGTCCGAGAACAATCAACCCCGGGAAGGGCCCGCACATCTACAATGGTGGAAGACCTCAGACTTAATCTTTTCTTAGGGAGAATTGATTCAGGTCTCATTAAACTAGACTTGTCATAGTCATAACAATTATGACTAACCTAGTGGCATGGGTTAGCTCGGATTATTGACCACCTCAGATCAGAACTGTGTCAACAGATATGGCCAGGTAAGTGAGATCCGGTGGAAGGAATATGCCATTAACTCGTACAAGAATGCATTCAGGTCGAGTAGCTTCCAATTAAAAACCAGTCGGTCGTATGTGCCAAACTTACCTTAGACACCAAATTGTTGAGTCAGAACCAATTGGGTTAGCCTACAATCCAGACTCTAACCTCTGAGCCTAATTAGGTCTTGCTTGATCGTGACTCGATCTTGACCCAGACTTAATCCTATTAGGCTGGTCAATTTAAGCATTGTTGATCCCATCTAACCAACTCTTGATTCGGTTTGATCAACCGCTTAGACCTAATTGAGCTACCCAAGCCCGAACCCAGTATTATGAATATGTCTTAGATCTGAAATTCTCAATTTTAGACCTAATTAATATTCCATAATCTTAATTTTTAATTAAGTAGGGTTCATAAACAAAATATGCACAATAAATCCTAGGGTTTCAGGATCTAGGGTTTTGCAGAAAGTAAGTTTTGGGTTTCTGATTAAGGACGAACACGCGCAGCACCCCTACACATCATAAGAACACCCCATCGAATGGGAAGGAGAGGGCCTTTAAACCCTTCTTCATTCTTATGACCGGACGGCCAAGAGGAACGCCTTAATCAGGAACATGTAATACTACAAAATAGTTTTAGATCTATATCATATATCTCATATACAAATTAGATCTAATCATGGCATATTTTGCATACATCTCATGTATCAAATCATGCATATTTTTAGATCTAAATTATCTCATAATAATCTAAAAAATTAGATTTAAATTGATCTAATCAAAATAAATTCTAATCTAGACAATTATGTAGAACTATTCTACAACTAGTCTAGACATGCATCAATCATATCTCATATGATGTTTAAAATTAAATAATTTTTATTTACTATTTTTTATATGTTATTATAATAATTATAATATCAAAAAATAGTAAATAAATAGATCTAAAATATGATTTAATCAAATTAAATTAAAACATGCAAGACTATTCTATAGAACTATTCTATTTTAGAACTAGTCATGCATATTTTCTAATCTTAGATCCAAATCATTTAATTTTAATTTTTTCTGATTTCAGATCTGATCACATCTCATGTGACATCTAAAATCACTTATTTTTTAATTAAAATAAATTTAAAATCAGATCTAAATACTTTTAGAACCTTGGCTCTGATACCAGTTGAAGGAAAATCCTGATTTTTCGGATCCAGGTTCGTTCAGATCTGATCAGATCAAGAGATATATTTCAAAAATTTTTTCTTTGATCTAAATCAGATCTAAGATATTTTAGATCTAATTCTTATTATTTTAATAATTAAAATAAAATATAGATAAATTAAATCAAATTTAATTTACCTTGATGTTGGGTAATCCTATTACCCGTTGATGATCCTGTAAGCAGCGGAAGGTTCTGGATCTAGCCACGCAAGTGCCTGGCCTCTATCCGGTATCCACTCAGGCTAGGATCTAGAGATCCTCTTCTTCTCTATCACATCTCCAAAAATTAGATCTGGATCTGATCTTGGAGGATCTTCAAAACTCTTTTGAAGATCAGCAGTCGTCCTTTGCAGCAGCGCAGCCTTCTAGCTTTCTGATCGCCTTTCTCTTGATCTGGATTGCACCAACCAAGATCCAAAACTACTTTTGGACGTGGAGAGGAGAGGGAGAAGATGGACTTGGCATGGAGGAAGGAGGGGAGAGGCAGCCTTGGGGCGTGGGAATTTTCTCAATTGTTTTTGAGTTGGGCGCAGGGTCTTATTTATAGACTATGCTGTGATCCAACTCCTCTTCTTCCCAACCAATCACAACCCTTTGTGAAATCAGATCTAAATCTGATTGGTGGGAATAGAGTCCCCTGGATTCCTCCTTAGAGGGTGCCTAAGACCAGTCAAAGTTGGTTCTTAGGAGAACTCTAATTGGAATCCAAAAAGGAGATGGAGTCCTTGTCCAACAAGGACTCCTAGGCGCCTCCAACTTGGGCACACGCCACCCTTGGCGTGCGCCCTCCTCCTTGCCAGGTTCTGGCAGGGGGACAAGGCCCCCACCAGCTCTCCAATAGGTGCATGACATGTGGTCAAAAGTCAAAGTGTCAATGGTCAACATTTGACCAGTCAAAGGTAGACTTTTGACCAAAGTCAAAGAACAAGAAATGGCAGGTGACCAAAAATGGCAGGTAATGTCTTACAAAATAAGACAACCTTTTCTGACTTGGACAACCTCCAGTCAGACCATATGAAGGCCTCTGATTGAGCACAAACTCCTTTGGCTCAGTCAGGACAACTTATTTATGATAGTAAAAGAAGAACGTTAGGTTCAATCGAGTGCTAGCACGATTTCTTTGAACCTAATTGAATCTCATTCAGATCAATTGAACTAGATCAGTTCAATTGATGATCACCAGATTCAAACCCTTGTTTGTGTGACCCAGTTAGGTTCAGTTCTGTATGGTAATGGGATATGTCATGATCTCTATCATCGACATCATCGAAACTCCTTTCGATGGATCAGAACTCTTCTGATTCGAACAGCTAGAATGATCGATCATCTAAATCATTCTAATTGCTCCCAAAATCCACCAGTGACACCTAGCAGTATATGGTGGCAACCCTTCAGAGCTGAATGCGAACCTCTTGGTGCAGCTACCTGTGTGATTAAGTTCTTCTATCTTGAGCCCCGATCAGATTAGGGTTAAGGTGAACTCGTCAAACCCTAGTCTTCTGTCATATGATGTAATCATTCGATTCGAAGTCCAATGTGAAAATCTAAATAGAAACTCTTTCTATTATTTCACTCTGCCATGGCCATGGGCTTTTGGACTTGATTCTCATGATCATCATAGGGCTGCTCCTCTACCACCGAGGTAGATAGATTCCATCTTGATGCAATCCAGTTCCTACAATGAACATGCTATAGCCAACATACACCTCAGGGTTCCATATGGCTAGGAGACCGAGTAATGGTGTAGTCAAACTATAACACCCTCAAGGTGAACTATCCGATGCACCTCAGGTCAAAGAACCAGACACACTACTGCAGCATCGAGTCAGTCATTGACGAGAAGGTAGACTTCCTAATGACTACTCGAGGTGGTCACGCTCAGTGCCCTCATTCTCTAACGAGTATCTGTACTCTCGCTCTGGTGTCTCCACACCATAGACTTAAGACTCATCTACTAAAGAGAAGCGATTGTACACTAACCTTTCGGATCAATCACCATCCTCGTGATGATCTTATGGTCGGGAGCATTTTGTGAGTTAATAATGATTATTCATGTCTTAAATTTTCAACTCTTAAAAATATGAATTATCATTATCATTAACTCAAAGGATGTATTACAGACACTAAATACACATATGTGATAGAAAATAACCTATTTTATTGATTATAGTCAAAATTATAATTTTGCCCCTAGAAGTGCATTACAAGTGTCAGCCAATTCTGGCTTCTAGGGCACATATATCTAATAGATCTGATACAAGTGGAGAAATAGATTCAAAAGATAGAAAGAATGTTTGCATTAATGGACAGTACAGAAGAACAAAAGTTGAATGTTGCTACTTTTCTGTTAGAACAAAGGTGGAGATCTTATGTGAGTAAACAATCATAGGATTCCACTATTACTTGGAGTGGGTTCAGAAGAGAGTTCTTTTAGCAGTATTATTTAGTGGTATATCAGGATTAGAAAAGAAAGGAATTTCTTAATTTGACTCAGGGGAGGATGTCTATGATAGAATATAAGGCAATGTTTATTGATTTGTCTCACTTTGCCCCAATGTTTATAGTGGATGAGAAAGAAAAGTGCAGATTTTTCTAAGATGGACTACAACTAGAGATTAAAGTAAAAACAAAAATGTAGGAGTATGATAGTTTTACTAAATTAATTCAAGGGGCTATCATGGCATAGGAGATTGAAAAAGAATTTTGTAGCCAAAGAAAGGAGAGAAGTAAAAGAAGTGCATAGAGTTTTTCAATAGGTTTAGGAAGGAAGTGCTTTTATAGATTTCTTAGGGTAAAGAGGTATGCTTTTTAGGTGAATGTCGGGTACTTCCCTTATGTATAATTTTAGCTTTGACAGCTAGTAGATCACCTAGAAAAGGGTGTAAAGCCTATTTATCATGTGTGGTTGATATAGGAATAAGTAATCTGAATTTAATAGATATTTCAATTATTTGCGAGTTCCTAGATGTTTTTCTAGAAGAACTTCCAGGAATACCACTAGATAGAGAGATTGAATTTGGTATTGACTTGGTTCCATGTACTAAACCAATATCTAGGGCTCCATATAGAATGGCTCTAATGGAACTAAGGGAACTTAAAACACTTTTACAAGAACTTCTTGACAAAGGATTTATCAAACCAAGTATGTCATCTTGGAGAGCTCTAATGTTGTTTGTTAAAAAGAAGGATGGCACGATGAGATTATGTATTGACTATCGGCAAATTAATAAGGTAACTATCTGGTACAATTACCTACTACCGTATATTAATGACCTATTTGATCAACTTCATGTGAGGATTTATGGTGCTCCCAAGCCTTGGGTGGCCACGGGAGGACTCAGGGTGTTGGCTTCAGAGATTCTAGGGGCTTGGTTGTGAAGAAAAAATCTTGATTTTTTGGATCAGGTTCGTTTAGATCTGATCGGATCAAGAGAGATATTTCAAAAATTTCTCTCATATATCCAAATTGGATCTGAGATATTTTAGATCTAATTTTATAGATCTAATAAATAAAAATAAAAATAAATTAAATTTGATTTAATTATACCTTGATGCTAGGTAATCAGATTACCCTTTGATGATCCTGCTTATTGCTTGAGGTTCTGGATCTAGCCACGCAAGTGCCTAGCCTCTATTGGTATCCACTCAAGCTGGATCTAGAGATCTTCTCCTTCTTTATCATCTCTCCAAAAATTAAATCTAGATCTGATTTGAAGGATCTTTAAAATTTCTTTCAAAGATCTGTTGTCATCTCTGCAACATTGCTGCCTTCTTCCTTTCTCGTCAGCTTTTTCTTGCCTGGATTGCACCAAACTGGAGCCCAACATTCTTTAGGCATGGAGAGGAGAGAGAAGATTAGAAGATGGTATAGAGGAGGAAGAGGGGTAGTCTTGGGGCATGGGCTAAGAGAAAACTCTTTGAAAGTTGGGCGCAGACAGGGTTTATATAGACCCTGCTGCATCATGTAGTGCCACATCATCTCGGCCAATCACGTTGCTTCGTGCAATCAGATCTAAATCTAATTGATGGGATGACATCATCTGATCCAATCAGATGAGAGTCCCACTAATTCATCCTTAGATGGCACCTAAGATTGGTCAAAGTCTGTAGCTAGGGGTCACCTAAGTAGAATCTAAGAAGCAACTTGGAGTCCCATCCGTATGGGACTCCAGTCATCTCTATCCATGGGCGCACGTCTCCCTATGGATGCACCCCCTCCTTTCCAAAATCTAGTAAGGGGATAAGCCCCTATTTACTCTCCAATAAGTGTATGACATATGGGCAGATGTCCAAGGGTCAAAGGTCAATGTTTGACCAAAGTCAAAAGACAAGAATTAGCAGGTGATTGAAAATGGCAGCTATTGTCTCAAATTTATCTCATAAATTAAGACAACCCTTTTCTGACCTGGACAAGCTCCAATTAGACCAAGTAAAGATACCTAAGGGAGCACAAACTTATTTGGCTTAGTCGAGACAACTTTTAATGATTGTAGAAGAAGAACGTTAGGCTCAATCGTGTGCTAGTACGATTTTCTTGAACCTAATTAAATCTAATTTAAATCAATTGAACTGGGTTAATCTAATTGATGATATTCAAATCTAAATCCTTATTTGTGTGATCCAGTTAGGTTTAGTTTTATATGGTAATGGGATATGTTACGATCTCTATCATCGACATCATCGAAACTCCTTTCGATGGATCAGAACTCTTCTGATTTAGACAAGTACAATGATCGATCATCTAAATCATTCTAATTACTCCCAAAATCCATCAGTGACACCTAGCAGTATATGGTGCCAACCCAACAAAATTGAAAATGAACCTCTTGGTGCAGCTACTTGTGTGATTCAGTTCTTCTATCTTGAGCTCTGATCAGATTAGGGTTAAGGTGAACTCGTCAAACCCTAATTTCTATCATATGATTTAATCATGCGATTCAAGTCCGATGTGAAAATCTTAATAAAAACTCTTTCTATTATTTCACTCTGCCATGGTCATGGGCTTATGGACTTGATTCTTATGATTATCATAGAACTGCTCCTCATCCGAGGTAGATAGAAGAGAGATAATTAAGGTTCAAGAAAATCGTGCTAGCACTCGATTGAGCCTAACGTTCTTCTTTTGCTATCATAAATAAGTTATCCTATCTGAGCCAAAGGAGTTTGTGCTTAATCAGAGGCTTTCATATGGTCTGACTAGAGGTTGTCCAAGTCAGAAAAGGTTGTCTTATTTTGTAAGACATTATCTACCATTTTTGGTCATCTGCCATTTCTTATTCTTTGACTTTGGTCAAAAGTCTACCTTTGACTGGTCAAATGTTGACCATTGACACTTTGACTTTTGACCACATGTCACGCACCTATTGGAGAGCTGGTGGGGGCTTGTCCCCCTACCAGAATCTGGCAATAAAGAGGGCGCACGACACCCTAGGCATGTGCCCAAGTTGGAGGCGCCTAGGAGCCTTGTTGGACAAGGACTCCATCTCCTTTTTGGATTCCAATTAGAGTTCTCCTAAGAATCAACTTTGACTGGTCTTAGGCACCCTCTAAGGAGAAATCCAGGGGACTCTATTCCCACCAATTAGATTTAGATCTGATTTCATAAAGAGTTGTGATTGGTTGGGAAGAAGAGAAGCTGGATCACAGACAGTCTATAAATAAGACCCTATGCCCAACTCAGATTATGATAAGTTTGAGAAACCCCACGCCCCTAGGCTGCCTCTCCCCTCCTTCTCCATGCCAAACCACCTTCTCCCCTTGCTCTCCACGTCCAAAAGGAGTTTTGGATTTTGGTTGGTGCAATCCAGATCAAAGAAAGATGATTGAAAGCTAGAAGGCTGCGCTACTGCAAAGGACGACTGCTGATCTTCAAAAGAAGTTTTGAAGATCCTCCAGATCAGATCCCGATCTAATTTTTGGAGGCATGATAGAAAAGAAGAGGATCTTCAGATCCAACATGAGTGGATACCGGTAGAGGCCAGACGCTTGCGTGGCTAGATCCAGAACTTTCCGCTGCAAACAGGATCATCAACGGATAATAGGATTATCCAAATCAGGTAAATTAAATTTGATTTAATTTATCCTTATTTTATTTTATTTATTAAAATAATAAGAATCAGATCTAAAATATCCCAGATCTGATATAGATCAAAGAGAAAAAATTTTAAAATATATCTCTTGATCTGATCAGATCTGAACGAATCTGGATCGAAAAATCAGGATTTTCCTTCATGCCCTAGAAGCCAGAATTGGCTGACACTTGTAATGCACTTCTAGGAGCAAAATTATAATTTTGACTATAAATAATAAAATGAGTTATTTTTTATCACAATAGTGTATTTAGTGTTTGTGATACATCCCTTGAGTTAATGGTAATGATAATTCTTATTTTCAAGAGTTGAAAATTTAAGACAAGAATTTTCATTATTAAGTCATAAAATGCTCCTGACCATAGGATCATCATGAGGATGGTGATTGATCCAAAAGGTTGGTGCACAATAGCTTTTTCATAGTAGATGAGTCTTGAGTCTATGGTGTAGAGACATTAAAGCGAGAGTACAGGTACTCATTAGAGAAAGAGCGCACTGAGCATGACCACCTTAAGCAATCATAAGGAAGTCTACCTTCTCATCGATGACTGACTCGAAGCTGTAGTGGTGTGTCTGGTTCTTTGACCTGAGGTGCATCGATAGTTCACCTTAAGGGTGTTATAGTTTGACCACATCATGACTCGATCTCCTAGCCATTCGGAACCCTGAGGTGTATGTTGTCTATAGCATGTTCATCATAGGAATTAGATTACACCGAGAAGGAATGCT
>QRFJ01005576.1:0-89891 GCA_006176705.1 Cocos nucifera
AAGAGAGACTTTAAAGATTTTAGTCTCACTAGTATGATCTATCATAATCCTAAAATCATAGCCTAATTTATAGGGTTCATAATAATGCTTAAATAAATATAAGGCAACTGAATGATGGAAATAAATGCTTTATTTATTAAAAATGTCATTTACATGAGTCTGAAGATAAAGAACATCCAAAAATTATTGGCTTGAGGGCATAATATCCTTCAACTCTCCACTTGCAACTAAAGCAGTCGCCTTATATTTTAATACCCATAAATCAAATGGTGATCAAACAGTTCAGTGGTAAGCCTTAGTGATGGGTCGCTGCTATGTTGTCTTTGTGTCCACATCATCTATGACTACACTTTGTCTTTAATAATTTTCGAAAGAGATGGAAGCATCACAGAATGTGTTTGAATTTTATGATGAGACCTTGGTCTTTGCTTGAGCTACAACTACCAGTATTATCACAGTAAAGTGGTACTGGATTTTAATTTCAGAATAACTCCCATTCAGTGATGAACTTCTTCATCCAGACAGCTTCCTTGGTGGCTTCACTTACAGCTATGTATTATGCTTCAGTGGTTAAGTCAGCTATAATTGGCTACTTAGTACTTTTCCAACTTACTACTCCACTATTCAGAGTAAATACGTACCCTGAAGTGGATTTGCTATCATCTAGGTCTGATTGAAGATTAGAATCAGAATATGCTTCTAATTTAAGATCAAAACCTCCATATACTAGAAAAATATCTTTAGTCCTTCTCAAAGTAACTTAGATATTTTTCATAGCTTTTTAATGATCCTCTCTGGATCAGCTTGAAATCTACTTGCAATGCTAAAGCATAAGCACATCAGGCCTTGTACATAACATGGCATATATTATTGATCCAACAACCGAAAGCAAAGGAATAGAACTCATTCTATTTCTCTCTTTAGGTGTCTTAGGAGACATCTTTTTAGAAATATTATGCTTGACTCATGGGTAAATAACCTCTTTTACTCCCATCATACTGAATCTTTTAGTATTAAGTCATGTACCTTGATTGGACATAGCCTAAGCATCCTCTTAGATTATCTCTATAGATTTTATTCGTAGTATATAGATGCTCTCCGCCAAATCTTTCATGAAAAACTTATTGATAGCCATAATTTGACTGATTGTAACATTGGGATATCATCCAATGAGTAATATGTCACTACATATAGAACCAAGAAAACTACGGTTCTCCACTAGTTTTCTTGTACACACATGGTTCATCAAACATTCTTGAATAAACAAACTATTTTACTATTTCATCAAAAATGGATGTCCACTCTTGATGCTTGCTTTAATCCATAAATGGATCTCTTAAGCTTGCATACCTAATTGGTTTCTTATTGGACTCAAATTCCTCTGGCTGTGACATATAGACCTCCTCAAGGAAACATTAATGAAGGAGTCTTTACATCCATTTGCCATATTCATAAATCATGGGTAGTTGCTATAGCAACCAATCAATCACCAAATAGATTTGAGCATGGAATAGTTAAAATGTTTCATCATAATCAATCCCCTATTTTTGCCTAAAACCCTTACCACCAATCTGGTCTTATAGGTTTCTATTTGACCATTAGCTCCATCTTTTTCTTAAAAATCAATTTGCATCCAATAGGGCTTATATCCTCTAGTACATCACACCAATTCCATACTTTGTTGGTCTGGCATGGATTCCATTTCGATTACATGGCAGCCAGCCATTTGTAAAGAGTCTTACTTTTGACTGCTTTGCATAGGTCAGAGATTCGTCATTTTCATGACTTGGACTTCATTGTTCCAATAATGAAACCATACTTCATAGGTGTATTTCGTACTGCTTTTACACCTACGGATAGGAAGTTTTGTGTTCTGATTCTTTTATACTATAATGGTTGAGAAATTTCTATTTGTTTTTTCTTGAACTTTACTAAGTTCAATATTTTGCCACTGCCATTTCAAGGATAAATCAATTTTCCATGAAAATGGCATGCCTACTTGCAAACTTTTTGTTCAGTAGGATGGTAGAATAATATCTAAACTATTTCAGATATTCTTAAATAGATATTTGTCTGATGTAGCATCAAGTTTATGTCCAAAATTTCTTTTGACAAAAGCTGGACAACCCATATCTTAGAATACTTAAAATTAGATTTCTTACTTCTCCATATGTCATATGGATTACTAGATACAGATTTAGAAGAAACCTATTCAAGATGTAAATTGCAGCCTTTCAGAGCATGTAACTAGAAGAAAATAGGTAAATCAGTGAAACACATCATGGATCATACCATATCTAATAAGGTATATTTTTTCTTCGCTACACATTTAATTATGGTGTATAAGGAGGTGTCCATTCAGAGAGAATCCTTTAACTTTCAAGAATGTCTAGAAACTCACTAATAAGTATTCTCCTCCCTGATCAGATCGATGATTTTTATACATGTCTAGTTTACTTTTTGACCATACTTTGATACTCTTTAAATTTATCAAAGGCTTTTGATTTGTGTTTCATAAGATACACATATCCAAACCTAAAAAAATCATCAGTAAATGCAATAAAATAGAGGTATCCTCCTCTGGCTTGAGTTGTCATAGAATCACATCATCCGTATGTACAATGTCTAATAATCATTTGTCTTTCTCTATGTCCATTATAATAGAATCTTGGTCATTTTCCCCATAAAGGCATGATTCACAATTCTGAATGATTCATAATCAAAGGATCAAAGAACTTTTCTTTGTATAACTTGTTAATCCTAACCTCACTAATATAACTAATCGATAATGCCAAAGTAAAGTAATTATTTATGTCATCTCTCTTACGTTTTCATGTTCATCAATATGAAAATATATTATTACCAAACATAGAGTCAACAAACCATTGCTAAATACGCAAAACAAATATTTTCATTAGAATATTGATCGGCAACTTCGTCGTTACATTAAGACTATAACCTTGTTTTAATTAACAAGGGATATGATATAATATTTTATGAATCTTAGGCATATAATAATAATTTTGTAAGCTCTAAGATCTTTCATAAGGTAACTTCAATATATTTGCCCTACAGCTTTTGCCTTGATAGATTCTCCTCCAGCACATAAAGCTTGAAGTCATCTTTCTTCAACTCTTATTTTCTGCAGCCCCTGCAAAGATTTGCAGAATAGAAAACCACAGACGGTATAAATACCCAAAATTGAAATGGAAAAATTTAATGATAATATATTATGCATCTCATACAATACCTTTTGGTGCATTATTTGCACCCAGACTTCAAGGTTCAAGGTAAGCCTTGCAATTCCTCTTCCAATGGCCTGCTTTGCCGTAGTGAAAATAGTCATTTGTTCGAAGACCTTCTCCCTTTTCTTCTATTTATACACTTTTAAAGATTCAACATTCTTTGAACCTTTTTTGCCTCCTTCTTTCTTGAGATCCTTCCAAAGAAGAAGAGGAGCCATCTTTCTTGATTTGGCTTTACTATTTGAGCATATAACAGTCAGACAATGAAGAATTCAGTTTGTTTATTGATAGTTCATGACAAACTGAGAAAATAATTCTGAGAGTGATTGTAGGATCAAATCCTGACTAACTCTCCATCCTTAAAAACTAGTTACTTAATCGAGTGATTAGGTCATTTACCATCAAAACATGATTTGTATGGATGTTCTTCTATTATTCTTGCACAAAATAATTGCTTAGAATCAAATATCTAGTAGTCCCACTATACTCTCCATAAGCCTTTAAGATTAAGCAATATGGACTGAGTGCATGCTATCATGCTGCCTTTGTAATTCATTATTCATAGAGGCAAGTATGATGCATGACAGTAAGAAAATTATTTTGCCACATCTTGTATGTGACTTATCTTCATTCATGGAATCATTTTCTAACGGCTTAGGATCAGGGGCATCAAGAATACAGGAGAGTTTTCTGACTGAGTACTATTTTTAGGTTTCTCAACTAGTCAACATATTTGACTGTCAATTATTTGAATCCAAAATTGAATGTAATGAAAGTGAAGAATCATTTAATCTACATAATAAAGAACATATATAAGCAAACAATTCATGATGACAAAATATAATTAAATTAGAACTTTAATTTTAATTATGTCTCCACAAAAATTATAACCCTCTTATTGATTTTCTTAGTGAGAATAAGATCCTAATTTCTTATAAAAAGTCTTATGGTTGCACAACAAACCTATTATAAGTTCAAAGTAGGAAACTCTTTCAATTGCATTTATGCAACTCTCAAACTTTTGCCTCTAAAATATTAATAGCCTTGTTGTTAGCATAACAAACTTTAATATTTTTAGTTTTAGTAGAACCCTTCATTCTATACAGTCAAAATTGAAATATAACTACTTTTGTGTTACACAACAAAATGTATATTCAAATTGCTGTAAAGCATCTCAATGCACTAGATTAATATTACTCTTTCCTATGATAGATTATTGTGGTTACACAATAGAGCTAAATGGTTCAGACTAATAAGAAAACTAGTATGAAGGAAGGCCTTAATGTAGTGAATATATATTAAGCATTTCAATATGGAATTAAATTAATCGAATCGGTCAGGTAAATGGAAGAAATGGGAGTCCCCCCATTCTTTCTTATACACCAATAAATTGGCTAGGTCAGACAATGGAACCATTAAAAAATCATGTTCTCTTACCAATCAAGAACCATTTTTCCTAGACATCGATTGATCAATAAACATCTTGACCAATTCAGCTAAAGATAATTACACTACAACTTAATATATTTTTTTATAAAGGGATTTAAATGGTCTCAATGCACATATCGATTTAAAACAAACTAAATGCATAATAGCATTAATTATGATAAAATTTATATATGTCAATTAACATGTATAATTAATCTAGGACAATCATCATTATATAATGAATACTTTCCACTATATCAGGGCAACCTTTACAGAATAATATATACAAGAAAATCTCATTATGATAAAAAAAAGAATATGACTCATATAATAAAAATTAAAACATGCTAAAAATATATCAATATTTTCATTTTATGCATTATACTATAAGCAGAGCATTATATGATTTAACCTAATAAGGTTTGCTCTGATGCCACTGATGGGAATGGTGTACCACCTCATTTGCAAAAACATGAAATCATATAAACCAAACCCGAACCCTAGGACCACCTCATTTGCAATTAAATCATATAACATGCATTTGTAAAATAAGAGAAAGTATTAGAACATATCTCTTATCGCTAAACCCTAAATTGACCCTAATCATCGGTAGCAGTCCATCAGGGTTTCCACCAGGTGCCCACGTGTTCACCCTCCAACGTTGATCTACACAGAGACTTGATCAAGATACTAGCACCTCTGATTTATATAATTAGAGTTTTAATAATAAGAACTTTAATTAAAAAGGGCAAGACCTTCTTTAGCCTTTATGTCACCTTCCTTGCCTCTCCTTATCTATCTTTCTTTTTCTTTTGTCTTCTTAATTTTCCTTCCTAATCTCTTAGTCTTAAGATGACTTCTTGTTCTTATAATGACAAGGTCTAGACAACGGAAAGGAAGAAAGAAAATTAGACAAAAAAACCTCTTGTTAGAAAGAAAGATAATTTTTACACACATGAACTCTTGGTGTGCACCCCTATTTATAATGTACGTAGGGGTGCCAACAAAAAATCTCATGCCCTTTCCTCATCAAATTCTCATGCCCCATCAGCCAATCTCACACCTCATTAGTAAAAATGAGATATAGACTTAGTCTAAGAGGTGTCTTAAAGTAGAAGGACTCTTGGATTAATTCTACGTAAGTTTTTTTACGAAGAGTCACAATATTTCATCTTTAGTGCCACCCTTTCATCCATTAGATCATGAAACAAGGCCATCCAATGGCTCTAAAAAGGGAAGCCCATTCAGCAAGATGGCATGGAGATAAACTTTGAATAGTCAAAGTCCCAAGAGACTTTGACTTGGTCCAAGAGACGTCAAGGAGGAGTAGGCGGCATGGAGTCTTGGGCGGCAAGGGGTCTTGGGCGACAAAACATCCTGGGCGAAAAGAAAAAAGAATATTTCATCTATAGAAGGACTCTTCTGATCCCCATATCTGATGTCCATGCTAATATAAAAATTTACATGACATAACAAAATGAAAAAAGTCAAAGAAGGTAGGTGCCAACAAATTCCATGCGCTAAAGAGTTCTTTGCGCATGAGAGACTTTCCACGCGCAAGAGAGAGACTCTCTGGCATGTGGGATAGGTATGTGGTACCCAATCTAAAGCCCAATCAATCTAGGTTAATCCAACTTAAGACCAAATCCTATTTGGCTCAAATCGAATCTAAATTAGCCCAAATCGAAAGCTGATTCGAATCCAATTCGAAATCAGGTGCTAGGGTTTGCTACATGTGCTAGCAAGTTCATCTTGCAAATATGATCTAATCCAATTAGACCCTTAATCAACTCTCTTTGTGTGTGACCCATTGGATTCCACATCTAACCAACTGTGAGTCTGGGTGTGATTTGACCTAATCTGGTTAGAACTCAACCAAACCGATTTAGGTCAAAACTAACCAACCCAATTTGACTTAATTTAGAATAAATTCTAATTTAATGATCAAATTATAATTTTAATTTCATCAAATCACAAGACATGATTGACATCTAGCAACATATCATGACTTTCTGAAAGATATGAAATTTTGATGAAAATACCAAAAATATCCTTCAGTATAAATTACCATGCAACTAGATCCTTCGATCTCCCTGCATCCTGAATATGACTCTGGGTATGAAAATATGTCAATCCCAATATCATATTTATTTCTCTTTTAATCTCATGATGATGATTCATTTAATAAAATATTAGAAATCATTTCAAATTTTTTCGTCATGCTTTAATCAAAGTCTTCCTAAATCATCATTTATTTGAAGCAAGTAGGATGCTATTTCCTCTTACCAGGAGAGATCGATTCCATGTTAACCTACTCACAACCTTCATATATGTAATCTACCATATCCAAATCATTCCGTACATAATTGAGTCATGAATGAGTATGAACCAAAATATGAATTTATATATATATAAGATTTTATGGTAGTTTTAGGTTAAAGGATTACATGCACAAATTCCACTATGAGAACCATTTATTGACATGTAGATAAGACTCCATTAGATATTCTCAATTTGGATCAATTCAGTGAACTCATTCTCTAATGAGCACCCACATTT
Source organism: Cocos nucifera (assembly GCA_006176705.1). Classification (NCBI taxonomy): domain Eukaryota; kingdom Viridiplantae; phylum Streptophyta; class Magnoliopsida; order Arecales; family Arecaceae; genus Cocos; species Cocos nucifera. Next base: position 7,233 of record QRFJ01005576.1, read on the forward strand.
TTATATTAGTGCCACACACAAGTTATTGTGAGATCAATCACCCTCTCAATCGAGCATACAAAGAATATGCTAGTCTTATCAAAAAATATTGATCCCTAACTCAATGTCCCATCGACTAAGAATATTTAAATTAGGGTTTTAAGATTTTAGGTCTCACTAGTATGATCTCATCATAATCCTAAAACCATAGTCCTAATTTATAGGGTTCATCATAATCTTAAATAAATAATAAGACACTGCATATGATGAAATAAATTCCTTTATTTATTAAAAATGTCATTACATGAGTCTGGAAGATAAAGAACATCCCAAAAATAAATTGGCTTGAGGGCATATTCCTTTTAGCAATTGACTATTTTACAAAATGGATTGAGGCCGAGCCTCTGGAAAAAATCATTAAAGCAAAAGTGCAGGACTTCATCTGGCAGTCGATTATTTTTAGATTTGGCTTGCCTCGAACCCTCAAAATAGATAATGGACAATAGTTTGCTGGAGCAAAGTTTGCTGAGTTTTGTGAAAATTTAAATATCTCCCATCATTTGACATCAGTAGCCCATACACAAGCAAACAGTGAAGCCGAAGTAACCAATAGAACCCTACTCCAGGGTATCAAAGCAAGACTTGAGAGAGCAAGGGGGACCTAGATAGATGAACATTTTCATGTACTCTGGACATACCGACTAGCTAAAGATTGCCAACTAGAGAGACTTCCTTCATCTTAGCCTTTGGAATAGAAGCAATCATCCCAATAGAACTCAAGCTCTCATCAGCATGAGTTGTGACATTCAATAAGAAATGAAACTCACAAGATCTCAGGGCTAACCTCGCCTTATTGGAGGAAAAATGCGAAAAAGCTCAAATTTGAATGGTAGCCCATAAGCAAAAAGTAGCTCGCTACTACAACTTTAAAGTCAAAGGCAAAGTATTCAGAGTGGGGAACTTAGTACTTCGATGAGCCACCATTTCTCAGCCTCAAAATTAGGAAAAGCTCACTGCAAATTGAGAAGGACCCTACGAGGTCAAGAAAGTTGTCCGACCTGGGATGTATTATCTGAAGGAGCTCGGAGGAGCCGATCTATCCTGACTGTGAAACTCAGAAACCCTACGGATGTATTATCGATGTCTTTATCGTAATAAATTTCTTCTACTTTAACACCCCGATCCTTATTATAAATCTAAAAATGGTAGAAAATAACTTTCCAAATTTAACCATGCAACGAAGATGGCCATGTTTGGAATAGGAGGACAATCTCATTCTAATGTGAGCAAAGCCAAAGATCTCATTAATCTAAGACAAGATGATGGGAGAGGCCCTTCCAGCAGTTCTAATGCACCCCTATAGTCACGTTAGGAATAGAAGGATAATCTCATCCTAACGTGAGCAAAATCAAATACCTCATTAATCTAAGATGAGATGAGGAGATAGGCCCTTCCAGCAGCCCTGATGCATCCCTACGGTCATGTTAGGAACAGGAGGAGAACCTCATCCTAGCATGAGCAAAGCCGAAGGTCACGTTAATCTTAGACGAGATGAGGGGAGAGGTCCTTCCAATGGTCCTAATGTGCCCCTATGGCCAAATTAGGAATAGGAGGAGAACCTCATCCTATGTGAGCAAAGTCGAAGGCCTCATTAATCTAAGACGAGATGAGAGGAGAGGCCCTTCCAGCATCCCTAATGCGCCCCTACGTCCACGTTAGGAATAGGAGAAGAATGTTATTCTAACATAAGCAAAATTGAAGACCTCGTTAATTTTAGATGAGATGAGGGGAGAGGCCCTTTCGGCGGCCCTAATGCATCCCTATGGCCGCATTAGGAATAGGAGGAGAACTTCATCCTAACATGAGCAAAGTCGAAGGCCTCGTTAATCTAAGACGAGATGAGGGGAGAGGCTCTTTTAGCAGCCCTAATGTGTGCCTATGTTCATGTTAGAAATAGTAGAAGAACCTCATTCTAACGCGAACGATGTCGAAAGCCTCGTTAAATTGAGACGAGATGAGGAGAGAGGCCCCATCAACGATCCTAACATATCCCTGGGATCATGCAAGGAATAGAAGAGAACCTCATCCTAACATGAGGAAGGCCAAGGCCTCATTAATCTAAAATGAAGGAAAGGGAAAAACTATATCGGCAACCCTTATATGTATCCCTCCTACGGCTATGTCAAATACAAATGAGGGAGCCCCACCCAAGTTCACGGAAGGGACTCCAGCTCGGCATCCACAATAAGTATCTCATTAGAAAATAAAGTAAAGAAAATGAGATGAAGAAGGCGGACATTAACCGGCATCAAATCCATATAAGACAATAATAAAAAGGGTACCATTTTATTGTAAATATTAAGTTCATTACAAGCAAAATTAAGGGTCTACAAGATTGGTTACAAAAGTAAGAAAGAAAAGGCCAAAGCTCTAAGAGGGATCTGACTCCTCGACTTCGGGCTGCTAGCCATCACCAAGGACTCTTTCAGGCTGGCAACCTCCTCCTCAAGCTCCTTTCTCCTTATCAAGTTATCATGGAACATCCTGTTAGCTTTTCGATAGTTCTCTTCAGATTCACGCAACCTTCTTCTCAAAACTTTTGACTCAGCCTTAGCATCCTTGATAGCTTGTTGTTCACAAACCAACTAAAGCTTCAATCACTAAACTTCAGCTTTCTTAACCCTGACTCATTCTGAAAGTTCACCTACAAACCACTTCATGGAGGCGATCTCCTCCGACTCCCTACTTATATTGGATTGATGACTATCGATGAGCCACTGCCAAAGTCGGACCACCTCACTATTGGCCGTTCAGAGCTGGTGCTCAAGCTCAGATATCCTCTTACACCAGCCCAATCGATAGCTATTATAGGTGGACTCAGGATCAAGTAGCCACTTCTAGAGCATAGAGAACCTCTGAGACCAATCCCACTCATACCGGACTTTATCAAAGGACCATACCAAACTCCCTTCCAATAGTCAAATCTTCTCTTTCACTATCTTAAGATCAACTTCGAGAGAGCCGACCTTCACAGTTAATGCCCGGACTTATCGCTGGCACTTTTCTTAGGTTTGGCTAACTCTTTCTCGAAGTTATCATTTTTTATGTTAAAGCTCACGGAGTCTTTCATGTGTAACTTGCGGAGATGAGTGACCTCAATTGTTGCCTTTGAAGCATTTTTTCTACATCTTTGAAGTTCGTCTTCCATCTTCTTCAACTTTTTCTTTAGGTGATGAACCTCCCTCTTTAAACTTTTGATTATGGGTTTTAGAGGCATGCCTTGAGGCAGTGGCTCGGCATCATTTGGAGATAATTGGCCTTGACTGTGATTGCTAGAAGATTTCTGAATGACATTCGCCATGACACAAGTGCAAAGGAAAGAAAGTTTATTTGTATTTCTTAAAATGTTTGAGTACATCGAAAAGAAAAGAAAGAAAAGTATAAATAATCAAAGATTTTCGATCTTGACTGGTTCAGCAGTAGGTGAGGTCGGTGCATTCCTTGTGGCCTCAGGCTTGACTGCAGGTCCTGGAGCTTCAGTGATGGGTTCAGTAATAGGAGAGGTGGCATTAGCATTAGAAGGGCTGGCCTCTTCGCTGGGCTCGTCTATCAGAAAGTCAAGATCTACCTTTGGAAAGTTCATTGCAACCCTCTCCATGCAGATTTCAAATCCCTCCATAAAAGCCTCCTGGGAGAAGGCAATCTTGATGTCCCCCATTGCTTTGGAGGACTTGAAGGCCTTGATAGCCCTCTACTTCTCGGTGCCGACCTCCTCTTCAGCCTTATTTCTTTTATCCTTCAAGAGAGTCAAGGCCGCCCTCATCTCTATGAAAACCTCCTCTTCTCTCCTCAACGCCTTTCGAAGGCGATCAGCTTTTGCAGTTTGTTCCTCCAAGGCCATCTTCAAACATTCGACCTCGACCTGAACCCTCTCTATCTTTGCCTGAGCCTCATGAATGGCCTTGGAGAACTCAACCTGATGGAGATTGGCCACCTTCGAATGGGCAAACAAGTAATGCCCCAGCTGTAGGATAGAAGAAAATTAAGTCAGAGCTCTAGAGTACATCGCATATTCGATCAAGTTTGAAGGTATTAATTACCTCGAGGAAGGCAGCGAAGGACTCATCAAACCTTTCGGCATTCTCCTTTCTAACCATTTCATCTATAATATGCAAGAGGATGCTACCCTTCATCAAGGATTGGACGACCTCCCGATCATCCAAAGAAGCTCGCTCCTGACTGGAGCCCTACCACTCGACTTTTCAGCTATCCTTCTTATCCTTTTTCTGACAACATCCTTTTTCTTCTTCTTCTTCTTGATGGCCTCGTGCTATTTGAGAGGTGTAGGGGCCGCATCCGCCTAGGGCACGATCAAAATTGGTACCGCCACATCGGCCTCCAGGATGGATGCTGCCTGGATCGGCATGACCGAGATTGGCTCATCAGTGCGAGCCCTTTTTGATGTTTCCTTGATGAAGCTATCCTTCCTCTTGACGGATTTAATCCCCATAGTTAGGCAATTTCATTCCTTAGGAGTCATTTCTACAGAAGAAAAAAACTTCAGTCAGAAAAAGAAAGAAGACCGTACATAATTGGCAGGCCCTAAAGAACTACCAGCTGGGTTGAGAGGACTAACACCGAAGTTGAATAAGGTCTGATAATCTAGTAGCCTGGAAATTGGAAGAGCTCGGTAGTTCTTTAGTTGATTGACTAAATCCCGATCCTCTTTCTCAAGTCTAGGAGCTCGGTGGATAGAATCCCTAATGTCACCCAGGAAGGAAGTTCTAGCTCTAAAGAAGGACATGAGATAAAGAAGAACTTCTCCTTCCTTTTGTGAATGGAAGAAGGAGCATCCTTGAGTAATCCCTTCTTGTCGAACTAGGGAGACACGTACCACCAATCTTTGGCGGTCGGGTGATGCTTGAAGGTGAAGAAGTTGCAGAATAAGAAGATGGAAGGTTGGATGTCGGCCATAGTACACAAGGAGAGAAATCCTATGATAAATCTAAAGGAGTTTGGTGCCATAGCATCGAAGAAAATGTTTAAGAACTTGAACAAGTTGATTACAAAAGAAGGTATCGATAATCGAAGTCCTGCCTGGAGGGTTTCGACATATAAACAAGTCCGGCTAGGAGGAGGAGAACATGCTCGATCATTTGGATCAGGGAGTTCAAGTACGTAATTGAATGAAATTTTAAATTGGATCCTAATCAGTGAAAAATCTTTAGGCCAAAGTTTGCAGGGGATGGTATCAGGGACAAAGGATGGCCGAGGTACTTCTACAAATTTGGGATCCTTATGAGGAAGATCCATTAATGCCAAATGAGCCGAACTTCTAGAATCAGTCAACCAGGATTCTTAGAGGACATAAGGATCAAACAAAAGTGAAGAAAATTCTTAAAAAATCAAAGAAAATAGAATCCAAGACTTTTTTGAAGAAATCGAATGGGTAGAGATGCTAAAAGACACAAGTAATCAAAAAGAAGGATTCAGAAACTAACCTAAATCGATTGAGAATAAAAAAGAGGCAGAAAGCTTGATGAAAAATGAAGGAGAGAACCCTAAGGAGTCAAAGATAATGATGGAAGGCACTGGTGCTCTGGAATGGAAGGAAGAAGGAGACCAAAGGGAAAGAGAGGAGACCTAAGCGAGATGAAATCCTTAAGAAAGAAGAAGAGCTTAAATAGTTGCAAGAGTCCAAGATGATTATGATTGCAGGTCTCCATTGATCAACCTCGGACTGATGCGTGTCCCACTCATCATAGCAGTAGACTGGCAATGGGTAGAACCTTTATTATGTCATACCTTGAGCAGCGCTTCGATGGGAATTTCAAGAATTTGTCTTTTTGGATCACCTCATATTTAAGAAGTTTCGGCACCAGCGTAAGAAAAGTCAAGACCAGTTGCTCTATTGGCATGAGAAAAGAAAAAGAACTTCGGCACTCATATTTCTTTACTTCATTCAAATTTCAAACTCGTGAGTAGGGAGACTTCTGTTGGATGTAAATTCTTTCTTGTCAAAGTCCAATTGGATGCCGAGCCTTGAGGTGACTTCATTCGGTGAAGATGACCACATCTAACTCTAATGATTGAAGAGTTTTGCTTAGGCACCAAGACTACAGTCCTCTAGGCACCAAGACTACAGTCCTCCAACCTGAACTTATCGATCGATCTTCTTTACTCTGATTCCTAGCTCCATTAGATAGTTTCAAAACCTACAGGACATTATAAATTTTGTTCGGATGAGTTTGAATGGTGATGGTAGCCCCCAGATAGCTGAGTAAAGGATCTTATCATGGTCTAGTCTGGCCGACCTCAATGCTACTTGAACCTCCTCTTGACTAAAAACTCATCCAAGCTATTTCACATTGGATCGATGCCAGATCAATAAAACTTCTCTTCGGATGAACTCCTGCAATCTATGAAGAGTAGTGGGCCTCTGAATTCCTACACCAAGGACTCTGAATATGTTAGCAAAAGGACCTCATCTCCTTTTAATAGCCTTCGGATGCTCTTGAAAGTAGTTGAGCTTCAAAGCAATGAATAGGTTATGAAAGTTTGCAGGTCATCCGTCCATGACAACCTCCCACCAGGTTCTCACTGGCCGATCTCCCCTCAATTGCTAGGTAGGTTCTCTCCAAGCAGACCTCTTTCTACTCCATCCAGACAAAATTCTCCAATCGACCTCCTTTTGATCAATTTTTTCTCGGACGCTAGACAAGCTTCCTTCAGCCAACCTTCTTCCAATCAATCTCCTCCTAGAAGTCGGTTGATTTTCTTCTCATCAACTCTTGCCCACCTGAAATTCTTCCATCGGCTAGGGAGGACTTCGTCATTTATATATACTCCTCTAGTAGACCTCCATCTAGATTCCTCTAGCAAATCAATTGCCGGATTCATCCAATAGTCAAGCTCTTTCTGGACTCTCCCAACTACCGAACTCCCCCTACAATTAGGCTTCTTCAGGGCAATCTCTAGTTGTCAGGAAGAGTTTTCTTCGATCGAAGTTTTTGAAGTTACCAAGAAGCACTCCTTCTGGTGGAATTTCCTACAGTTATCTGAAAAGATCTTGTCATCTATGCAAGTTTAGCTCCCAACCTATGCACTAATGACCTTAAAGGAGTTCAAACTTTCTTGGAATCGACAAAGCTCGAAGCCCTTAGCCACCAGTGCCTACTTCCTCCGAACTTTAGCTATCAAATTTCAACGAACTGGTGCATCACAACAATGAACACCACTCTCCATAATAAACTCCACGTGGCCCCAAGGGGCCCACTACCAGATGGTTACGATAGTCACTTTTAGTTTATTACAGGCTTTGTCTATAAAAGGGATCCTCCAGATATATTTTCTCTAGGCTCTCATTTTCTTCTTGATACTCTACTACTTTCTTTCTTGAGCACTCCATTTCTATTGGCCGAAAGAGCTGACTTGATCGTCAGAGGGTCTTGTTGGAGCCACCACCCCCGACTTCGATCGAGACATATTTTGTAGGTCATCGACGACGATCTCCTCCTCTCTGACTCTAGCATAAATTTTGGTGTCAACCAGATTTTGCACCAACATAGGTCTTTTCAGGTATTTAAATTGAAGAATCATTTTAAGAAAAGATCTACAAAAATTTATCAAGTCAAGATCTTTAAAGAAAATATTTTTTTAAGATTCCAAAGATTAGAAGAAAGAGAGCACTTTTGGCAAAACAAGAAAGATATAAAGTGAAATTCAAATAAAAATCAAATCTCCATGATTGAAAGCAAAAATTCCTTAAAATAGCCTTGGAGCAATTTTCGAGATGTCTCGAAATTTTTTTGAGAGCTCTCGAGTGGACTGGCACATCCAAATACTATTTAGCATGATTTCAAGAGGTCTCACAGGATTCTTGAGAGATCTAGTGGTTCCAGCAAGACGTCTCATTTAGAATCAAGACGTCTCGATCTCAGGTGACAGAAATTTGTTTTTTATGCTCTAAGAGTGAGAGGTCTTGCAAGATTCTTAAGAGATCTCATGGTTCTGATGAGACATCTCAATTCAGAATCGAGAGGTCTCGAAATCTGATGAGAGATCTCATTTTGCATGGATAGCCTTCAACGGATAGTTTTGCAACGACTATTTTTCGACCCCAATGGCTATTTTAGAACTTCCAACACTAGAACTCTCCTCCAACCATCTCTAAAAGTATTTAGAAGATGGATAATCAATTGAGAAAGAATAAAAGGGATTTAAAATGAGATTTTTTTATTTTCGATGAGGAACATTGAATATCCAAAGAAAAGAAAAAAGAGAAAAAAGTTATGCTCAAATTTCAGCGAGCCTTCAAAACAATCTTCTCCAACATTTTCTTCATCTTCTCAAGTACAAATTGAAGAAAAGCCAAGCTTTGATTGAGCATATCATTAGCTTCTTTATTAGGATTTAAAGAGTTTCATTTCTATTTTTATTTCTGTGCTGAATTTTTATACTTATACTTTTTATTTCTTTACAAGTTTCTTTGGAAGAAAAAAACTTGAAGATTAGGCCTGTCCAAGTCCAAAATTGGAAATTATAGATTTTGATTGGTGAGCCTGAAAAATCAACTCGGTTGTTAGTGAACCCAAAAAACTAACGATGTTAGATTTTGGTTGGTGCTCCTGTAAAAACCAATTAGATTTGTTTGTGAGGCTGAAAAACAAACACACTATAATCAAGAGTAGATTATAGTGTAAATCCTAAGGAAAGCATGGGGAGTGGATGTAGGTGCGGATTCTACCAAACCACTATAAATCTTTGTGTATTTATGTGGTGCTCTTTTCTTCTTTTTCTTTGCATACTTTGCATGCTTATAATTCTTGCTTTACTTTCATAGTTTGATTTTGTTATTTTAATTTCATTGCTTATATTGCATACATTTCATCACACCACTTTGGTTAAAATCAAAGCACATACTTATTTAGAAAGTAAATTTGGTTAAACTTTTATAACTACCCAATTCATCCCCTCCTCTTGGGTTGCTACCTCTGGGCAATAATTGGTATTAGAGTAGGTGCTCTATTATTGATTATTAACCTAACTGTCTAGAGCTAAAGATTTTGGCAATCTAAAATATTTTTTTTTTTTAATAAAAGCCATTCCATAGATAGACCCCCACTTTTTAATGGCTCAAATTTTACCAATCGAAAAGCTAGGATGAAAATATTCATACAAGCACATGACTATAATATATGAAAGATTATTATCAATGGTCCTCACACACAAAATACATCATTTGTTGATGAAGAATCAATTCATTTAAATACTAAAACTTTAAATATGCTTTATTGTTCATTAGATATAAATGTGTTTAATCTAATTTCTTCTTGCATTTTAGCAAAATAAGTTTGGAAGAAATTGAAAAGAACTTATGTGGGAGCAAATTAAAAGGAGGATTCAAGCTTCCAAGAAGAAAAGAAGGCTCACCCCAACATATGCCTCATGGCTCATGAGGATGAAAAGAAGAAAAAGAAGAAGAGAAAATAAAATAAAAAGAAAGCATTAATTAAGGGGGAGCAAAGTGAAGAAATGAGAAATAAAAAAGAGGAAGAAAGTATAATAAATCTTTGCCTCATGACCAATGAAGATGAGGTAAATTCTGAAAATTATTTTCAATTTACTTTTGATGAGTTATTTGAAGCCTTTGATGATTTAGTGGATGAATATAAAAAATTAAGGCTCAAAAATAAAAAACCTAAAAAGTCTAATCTTTCCTTAGTTGAAGAGAAAAATAAAATTTTGAGTAAAAAAGAAGATCTTTTGAAAGATATAAAATATTTGGCCAAAGAAAAGAAAGAAATTTTAGAACTAATTGAAACTCTAAGTAAGCAAAAGAAGAATATAGTTAAATCTAAAAAACTTTTTTTGAAGAAAAAGAAAAGCTCTTAAAATCTTAAAGATCTCTTTTGGAAGAAAATGCAAAACTAAAAAGAGAGATTGAAAATTTAAAATCCATCCTTGAAAAATTTACTATTGGATCTCAAAAGCTTCAATCAATTTTGAATAATCAAATGGCTATTTTCAATAAAGTTGGAATTGGATATTATCCTTTAAGAAAATAAAAATTTATCAAAAACGTATTTAGCAAACCTTCATTAGAAAATAATTCATTTACATATCTTAAATGTAACAAAGTAGGCCATAAAATTTTTGAATGTAATATTAAAAAAATTTATCATACTTTAGTTAAATAAATTTGGGTTCCAAAAGGAATCATGTGCTCTAACCTCAATGGACCCAAAATGGCTTGGATACCAAAATCTAGAAAGTTATTTTTGCAGGTACACCAAGGATTCAATGGAATGAAAAAAAAAATAAAAAATCTATGGATGGATGCCTTGAGAATGAAATTGGATGGGAGATGACGTTTGGTAAAATCTAAAATTTTATCACATCATGCATGCCATCATTGTTTGCTAAATATATTTTGATTATTAATTAGCATAATTATTGAGCATGTTAGATTGATTTTGATGATTTTATCATTACTTAAAATGATCATACTCCTTGAATAGAAAGTTTGATTTATTGAATGTATTGACTTTAATGATTTGCCAATATGCATGTATATAATAACTCTTTTCATGCTTTGATAAGTATGATTGATTTTGATGCTAGCAATAATTTGAATATCTTGATTTTTAAATCAACATGCTCTCTTCTATATATCATGCTATGGATGAAATGATTTTATCTTAAAATTTAGCTGGATATTTTAAGTCTTCCTAAATCAATTCTATATTTGATGAATTTAAATTAAGAGATGCTTAATTGGATTAAATGTTTTAATTGCTAAATTCACAAGAGAAACAAAGTTTGACAATCTCCCATAAGATGCTTAAATGTTGAAATATCCCAAAAATTGCATGATCTAAGTACTTGCAAATAAAACATTCAATCATAAAAATTAAGTGCTTGATGTAGTCATCTGCATTGCATCTTAGGTTTACTCCTAAGAATTTAAAATTTTCTAGTGGAACCAAATCCCATAGAACCATTATCTAGATTCAACTTGATTTGATTATAATTGATTTGTTAGATTATCATACCCCTAATTGATTAATTTTGGATCCTCCCCCAAATTAATGTGAATATCCATCTTGATCATTAATTTGATTTTTTTTATCTTAAAAGAGAATTTATTAATGATTATTCATACTTTATTCAAATTGATTGAGTTTGAATATTAAATTTTAAAAGATGGTGTTCTTGAATGTTTTAAAGTTGATATCAAGCAAGAAATTTCAAGAAAGTTATCATTTATCCTTAAAGATAAACATTTAATGAGGACTTTAGTTTTAAGTAATTAGTATCAAACAGCTTACTAATTACCATGTATTTGATTGATTTATCTTTTGACAAAAAAGAGAAGAATATTTTTATTTTAAATCTGATTATGCACAGCTATATGTTTGATATGATATCATTTGAAATAAATTTAAAAATACATGCCTTTTTTTTACCTAATTGATTGATATTTCTTAAGAAAAGAAAAAGATGATCTTTTTAAAGAATAACAAAAAAAAAATTCTTTACAATTTGCCTTGACTAATTTGCTAATATCAATTCAAATTGATTTATCATTCAAAATTCTCAAATTATTTGATTTGAATCAATTCATCTTTATCAATTCAAAACTAAAATTATTGGTATCAAGTTGAACTTACAAATTGACCTTTAAGTGATATTAAACTATCAAGAAAATCATGATTTAGTCTTAATTTTAATTTAATTAGTATCAAGAAAATCTTTCAAAGAAATGACTTTGTTTGCTAATGTAAGGAAGAGAAAATATTAAAGAAGAATTGATCATTTATTTTAAAAAGAGCTTTAAAATTAAAATTTCTTTCAAATTTAGAAAATCTAAATTTAGTAGTTAAATTCATATTAAATATGCTTGATTTGAAAAAAAATGGGGGAGAAAACTTGTAAGCTAAAATAATTAAGCCAAAATTATAAAAAATAGAAGAAGATAATATTATTCAAACATTAAAAGAAAAATGATTTCTTAGTATCTCCAAAATAAGAAGAGAAATGCCTTTCATCTTAATTTGATTGAAGATTTTGATCTTAAGCTCTCAATCAATTAATTTATGAACTTCTTAGATTAAGCTTTATCGTATTTATTTAATTTGATATGCATGATTTAATTGCTCTATTTTATTTTTGAAAAATTAGTTGTAGTTAAATTAAATTTGAAAATATTTTCTTACTCTAAGAAATAAATTCTTAAACATAATTTTGAAACTAATTTAAAAATTTAAATTTGATACTAAATTTTTGATGAGCACTGCAAAATTTTGATGAATTATTTATATTGAAGTAATTTTTACACAAAGTAATGAATTTGAAAATATGACTATCATTTGCTTTGACACTATCTATTTATTTTACTTTGCTCGATACATCTCCGATATATACCTTTTTCAAACTCAATTAACTAAAATTTCTTAAGAAAAAAAAGATTGAATATTGAATTAAATGATATACTTGATTTCATATTCAAATCTTTTGAAAAGCTCTATTCTCCTTAAAGTTTAAGAGTGCATATCTAAAAATCTGATTAAAGATATATTAATTCAAAAAGAGAGAGAGCCTTCTAAAATTAAAATGAATATCTAAAACTTAGTCTGAGTTAAAGGATAAATTTTTGAAAGAAAGATGATTCATTTAAATTGATTTTATGAACTTAATACATCTCTCAATTTAATGCTTTGATGTTGATTTTGATGGTTTCTTGTTTCTTCCCATGAGCTTTTTGATGTTGCCAAAAAGGGGGAGAAGTATGTTAAGTATATGTTTGAAGGATTGATGCTTAAGAAACTTAAAGTTTTGATATTTTAAAGATTAATTTAGAATATTTATGAAGTATGCATTTATGTGTTTGATCTAGTACTTCATGTCTTTATGATACATATTAGCAAAATGCATTGAAATACATTATTTATTTTTATTATGCATATACTCAAAGTTTTGTCATCACCAAAAAAGGAAAGATTGTTGATTCCATGACTGATTTTGATGATCGCCAAACTTTGAGTGTGTGAGTATTTAACCATGCATTTCATAAGTGGATGTAGGTCTTTCCAGGTATTTAAATTGAAGAATCATTTCAAGAAAAGATCTACAAAAATTCATCAAGTCAAGATATTTAAAGAGAAGATTTTTCTTAAGCTTCCAAAGATAAGAAGAAAGAGAGCTCTTTGACCAAAATAAGGAAGACATAAAGTAAAATTTAAATAAAAATCAAATCTTCTTGATTGAAAGCAAAAATTCCTCAAAATATCCTTGGAGCAGTTTTTGAGACATCTCGAAATTTTTTCGAGAACACTCGAGTGGACTGGCATGCCCAAACATTATCTAGTATGATTTCGAGAGGACTCACAGGATTCTCGAGAGATCTCGTGGTTCTAGCAAGATGTCTCATTTTCACAAGATTCTCGAGAGTTCTTACGGTTCCAATGAGACATCTCGATTTAGATTCAAGAGGTCTCAAAATCTGACAAGCGGTCTCATTTTGCACGGACAACCTTCAATGGATAGTTTTGCAATACCTATTTTTCGATCCTAATGGCTATTTCAAAGCTCCCGATGGCTAGAACTCTCCTCTAACCTTTTCTAAAGGTATTCAAAATGTGGAGAATCGATTGAAAAAGAATATAAGGGATTTAAAGAGAGATTCATTTATTTTTGGTGAGGAACATTGAATATCCAAAGAAAAAAAAAGAGAAAAATGTTGTGCACTGATTTCAGTGAGCCTTCTAAGCAATCTTCTCCAACATCTTCTTCATCCTCTCAAGTACAAATTGAAGAAAAGCCAAGCTTTGATCGAGCACATCATTAGCTTTTTAATTAGGATTTAAAGATTTTTATTTTTATTTTTATTTATGTGCTGAATTTATCTACTTATATTTTTTATTTCTTTACAAGTTTCTTTGGAGGAAAGAAACTTGGAGATTAGGCCTGTCCAAGTCCAGAATCGAACATTGTAGGTTTTGGTTGGTGAGCCCAAAAAATCAAGTGGATTGTTAGTGAATTCAAAAAACTAACAGTGTTAGATTTTGATTGGTGCTCCTGTGAAAACCAATTAGGTTTGTTTATGAGCTTGAAAAATAAACACACTATAATCAAGAGTAGATTATAGTAAAAATTTCAAGAAAAGCTTGGGGAGTGGACATAGGTGCGGATTGCACCAAACCACTATAAATCTTTGTCTATTTGTGTTGTACTCTTTTCTTCTTTTTCTTTGCATACTTTGCATGCTTATAATTCTTGCTTTACTTTCATAGTTTGATTTTGTTATCTTAATTCTGCTGCTTATATTGCATACATTTTATTATACCACTTTGGTTAAAATCAAAGCACATACTTATTTAGAAAGTAAATTTGGTTAAAATTTTATAACTATCCAATTCAACCCCCCCCCCCCCCCCGCCCCCTTCTTGGGTTGCTATCTCTAGGCAACAACCAGAGGGTGTGAACCCTATTGGGTACAAATGCATCTATAAGAAAAAGATTGGAGTGGATGGCCAAGTTGAAACCTATAAAGCCAGATTAGTAGTTAAGGATTTCAAGCAAAAATAAGGTGTAGATTATGATGAAACATTCTCACCTGTTGTCATCCTCAAATCAATTCAGATTAAGCTCACTATAGTAGCATACTATGATTATAAAATATGGCAAATGGATGTGAAGATCACTTTCCTTAATGGTTTCTTTGAGGAGGAGGTCTACATGTCATAGCTAGAGGGATTTATCTTAAATGAGAGACCAAATCAGGTATGCAAGCTTAAAAGATCCATTTATGGATTAAAGCAAGCTTCAATGAGTTAGAACATCCATTTTGATGTTACAGTCAAAGAGTTTGGCTTCATCAAGAATGTGGATGAACCATATGTGTAGAAGAAGACTAGTGGGAGTGCCATAGTTTTCTTGATTCTATATATAGATGACATACTCCTCATTAGGAATGATATCCTAATGTTGCAATCGATCCTGTTATGGCTATCAAATAAGCTTTTCATGATAGATTTGGGAGAAGCATCCTATATGCTAGGTATAAAGATCTATAGAGATAGATCTAAAAGGATGCTAGGCTTGTTCCAGTTTAGGTACATTGACTTAATACTGAAATGGTTTAGTATGGATGGAAGTAAAAAAGGTTACTTACCCATGAGTCAAAGCATACATCTCTCTAAGAAGATGTCTCCTAAGATACCTGAAGAGAGAAATAAAATGAGTTCTATTCCCTATGCTTCGACTGCAGGATCAATAATGTATGCCATGTTATGTACCAGGCCTGATGTTGCTTATACTTTAGGCATAGCCAGTAGATGTCAGGCAGATCCAAGAGAGGATCATTGGAAAGCTGTGAAAAATATTCTTAAGTATTTGAAAAGGACTAAGGATATTTTTTTGGTATATGGTGGATCTGATCTCGAACTAGAAGGATATTCTGACTCTAATTTTTAATCAGATCCAGATGATAGCAAATTTATTTTAGAATATGTCTTTATTCTGAATGATGGAGTAGTGAGTTGGAAGAGTACCAAGCAGCCAACTATAGCTGACTCAACCACTGAGATAGAATACATAGCTGCAAGTGAGGCCGCTAAAGAAGCTATTTGGATGAAGAAGTTCATCATTGAATTGAATATTATTCTTAAGATTGAGAATCCAGTATCACTTTACTGTGATAATACTAGAGTAGTTGCTCAAGCAAGGAAACCAAGATCTCATCATAAATTCAAGCATATTCTAAGACGCTTCCATCTCATTCGTGAAATAATCAAGAGATAAGATGTTGTCATTGAATGAGCAAATACACTGAACAACATAGCAAACCCGTTCACTAAGGCTCTACCATAGTAGTAGTTCGATCTTTATCTTGATTGTATGAGATTAAAATATAAAGAAGATTGGCTTTAGTGCAAGTGCAAGATTGAAAGGAATATGCTATCAAGCCAATCAAAATTTGTATTTTGATGGGCTATTCTTTTGTCTTCCAAACTCATATAATAATATTTTCAAATAAATAAAGATATTTATTTCATCATTTACTGCATCTTAATTATTTATTTAAGATTATGATGAACCCCATATATTAGGACTATAGTTTTAGGATTATGATGAGATCATACCAGTGAGATCTAAAATTTTAAAACTTTAATTTAAATATTTCTGATCGACGGAATATTAAGTTGGGGATCAATTTTTCTGGTAAGACTGGCACATACTTTGTATAATTAATGAAGAGGGTGATTGATCTTACAATTACTTGTGTATGATACTAATATAAGGATGTAGATGCTCATTAAAGAATGAGTTCACTGAGTTGATCCAACTTGAGAACATCTAATAGAGTCTTATCTATATATCAATAGATGGTTCTTATAGTGGGAGTTGTGCATGTAATCCTTTGACCTAAGACTACCATAGAACCTTGTATGCATAAATCGATGTTTTGGTTCATACTCATTCATAACTTAGTCATGTACGGGGTGATCTAAATATGAAGGATTGTATATAAAGATTATGAGTAGGTCAACAAAAAATCGATCACTCCTAATAAGAGGAGATCTCATCCTACTTGCTTCAATCAAATGATGATTTAGGAAGACTATGATCAAAGCATGATGAAAATTAGAAATGATTTCTAATATTTTATTAATCAAATCATCATCATATGATTGAAAAAAAATGAATATGAAAATGGATTTGACATGATTCCATATTCATAGTTATATTCGGGATGCTGGGTGATTGAAGGATCCAGTTGCACGGTAACTTTCCACTGAAGGATATTTCTAGTATTTCTACAAAAATTTCATATCTTCTAGGTAGGCATGATACATTGTTAGATGTCAATCTTGTCTTATGGGTTCGATCAAATTAAAGAGTATAATTTGATCGTTAATTAGAAAGTGTTCTAATTGATCGAATCGGGTTAGCTAGTTTTGACCTAAATCGATTTGGTTAAGTTTTAACCAAATTAGATCAAATTGCATCCAAATCCATTATTGGCTAGATATGGAATCCAATAGATCAAAAACAAAGAAAATTGATTAAGGGTCTAATTAGATTAGATCATATTTGCAGGTTGAATATGCTACCACATATTGCAAACCCTAGCACCTAGATTTGAATTAGATTCGAATCAGGTTCCAATTTAGGCTAATTAAATCTAATTTGAGTCAAATCAAATTTAGTTAATTGATTGGGTTGACCCTTGGCTTGCTAACAAAAGGATTAGGTGTCATAAATAAGCAACCCATGTGCTAGAGACTCTCTTTCTTTGGTGCATGGGATTTGGTCCATGCGCTAGGGCCATGTGGTGCATGGATATGTTTTGACGCCAAAGTCTTCCTTAGTTTTTCATGTAAATTTTGTTACATGATTTTAGATGAAGAGAGGGCATAGAAGAGTCCTTCTACTAGTTTTCTCATCATTGGTTATCAGGTTTTTGGATAACCAAAGAGTCTTTGCTGCCCCCTTGATTGTAGGCATCTCTTGACCAAGTCAAACACCTTAAAGGTTTGACTTTTCCAAGCCCAAGTTTCCCATGCCATCTTCTGATTTGGTGCCATTCTTCTAGTCCAATGGATCAGCATTTGATGTTGATCAATGGTGAGAATTGATGGCGCCAATATGAAAGTGTTGCAACTTTTCGGAAGAAAGTTACGTAGAGTTTTATGAAGAGTCCTACTTTAAGGCACCTCTTCGTATTAATCTTATGGATTTCACATGGAGTTTTATTCTAGTGGGGTGTGAGAAGAATGAATGGGCATGTGAAAAGCCTAGGAAAAGGGCATGAGAATTTGGTGGAAGCACCCCTATGTACATTATAAATGGGGATGCGCTCCGGGAGTCTAGATAATTTAGAACTCTTCTTTCTTTCTTACGACTCTCCCTAGTTCTCCAATTCTTTCTTTCTTTTCTTGTTAAGACAAGTCCTAATTAAGGACAAAAGGTCTACTTTAGGATAAGGGCTTAGGAAAATTGTAAAGGAAGACAAGAAGAAAAGAAAGATAAGAAAGGGTAGGCAAGAAGGGTGATAGCAAAGGCTAGGAAAGGTTCTGCCCAAATAATTAAAGTTCTTATCATAAAAATTTTAATTAAAAATAATTTGAGGTGCAGGTATCTTGATCAAATCCCCATGTGGATCAATATTGGAGTATGAATACGTGGGCACCTAGAGGAACCTCTGATGGACTGTTGTTGGTGTTCAAGGTCAAGTTGGAGTTTAGCGATCAGAGGTATATTCTAATATCTTCATTTATGTTATAAATATATATTATATGATTTAAATTATGATAAGATGGTCCTAGATTTTGGGTTTGGTTTTATGATTTCATAATTTTATTTTGAAATTTTTGCTTCCGCTCTGTACACCAAACCCTACACCTTTTTTAATTTAATTAACTAAGCAACATTATTTACACTCAATTATGCAATACCTATCCCTATACAACCTACTACCTTTGCTCTGATACCAATAAATGTCACATCCCACTCTGTAAACTATGCCAAGGTATAACAATTGAGCAAGATTTCACTAGTCCCTTATGCCGTAGTTCATAAGCCACTAGTACATCCTGTTCCGCTATCATATCCTATCATAATTCATAATAAATGTACTACATAGATTAACTCATATGATTTAAAAAGTAACTCCGAAGTTTTTACTTATCATTTCATAACCTTATATATTTGATTTTAAAATATATTACATCAATATGCACTATTCCACAAACCCTAAAATACACAATATGTCCCAAAATGCTCTCCCCAACTAGCTCACATAGCCAAAATACTCCTTCCAAAATCTAACCTAAGCCAAAACAAACAACTCCTCACTCTAGTCGATGTGACCAACCTTTGCTAGTGTTGATCTCCTAAGTGATTTTGATGATGACCAAACATTAAAGCACAAGACTATTGATAAATTTTTTTTAAGCATTCTAAAGATCAGAATAACGAGAGCTCCTTGACCAAAACAAGAAATATATAAAGTGCAATTCAAGTCAAGATCAAAATTTCTTGTTTTGTAGCAAGTTTTTCTATGAAAATAGCCTTGGAGCATTTTTGAGACGTCTCCAAAAATTTTTAAGACGTTTCGTGGTGTTTGGCATGGTGAAAAAGGGTTCTAGCATAGTTTTGAGAAGTCTTGAGTTGAACTTAAGACATCTTCATCTCAGAAAATAGAAACATCATTTCTGTGCTGTGAGATCGAGACATCTCGAAGAATTCTTGAGAGGTGTCGAAGTTGGGCGAAACATCTCCATCGAATGTGAGAGGACTCGATCTCAAGGGGTAGATTTTTTCTAGAAAGTTGATTTTTGGGTACCTGAGAATGAGACGTCTCTTGATCAAACTGAGAGGTCTCAAAGTTGGATGAAACATCTCGAGACAAATCGAGAGATCTCAAACCATGGCGATAGCTTTCAACGGATAGTTCCAGGCTTTCTTTGCCTCCAACGGTTAGTTCTTGCCTCCAACGATCAGATTCAAGCTTTTATGGACTCTAATCATTTCAAGCATGGTGGGAATGGTCCAGATATAAAAGAGAAGAAGAAATATTCTTTCAATAAGAAAAAATGAGAGAAAAGTAAGAACACCAAATTTTTCAATGAACAAATCTTCTCAATCAAAGCTCTCTCGATCATTAAAGCATCCTCAAGTGCAATCACTCCCAACAATTAAGAAGGCAACTAATGAACTGCATCGATAACATTCTAGCTCAATTTAAGGAGAATTTCGTGTTCCAAAATTTTTTTTCCTCTTCATGTACTAGGTTTCAGCAGGGGTTGAAACTAGGGGTTTGGATTTTTACTTTCTATTTTTTGATTTGTGTTGTCCTAACTAAGGATTGTTAAGATTGTGGTTGGTGAACCTAAGTAAAAACCAACTTGATTTTAGGATGGTAAGCTTGGAAAAACTATCTGGCTATAATCTTGAGAGATTATAGTAAAATTTTTATGATTTTTGCTTGGAGAGTGGATGTTGGTGCTGGGAGTATTTTGAACTACTATAAAAATTTTTTGTTTGTATGTGTGCATGTTGAAAATTATATCCCAAAGCCAATCATCAGTCTGTTGATGATTGAGATATTGTAATAAATTTATTAATTAATAAAAAATATTTTGGCATCTTTTTTCATTATAAATTTATATCTTCCAATGAACTCCATTATTGTGATGAAGTCCTTAGGACTATTTAGTTTTGATAAAAAAAAAATTTATCGATTAGTTCCTAAATTTATTCACGACCAAATAATAGGTTGTTAATTATGAGGACAGCATCTATCGAGCATAAATCGATATATGCTATATAGGTTGGTTGTCCTCTTAACCAAGGAGTATGGAGACACTGGTATGGGATACAGATGAGATGTATGGGTACATCATCATTAAATGTGACCAACTTCAGAGCATTCTGCTGTCAAGAATATCTCTGATGGGATATAGGTAGAAGTATGTCTTAGATCTGAGATCACCTCAGTGACTTGCAAGCAACTCACTGTGCTTTAGTATCGGACTAACTGAATTTTTAATTTAGCAAAGAAAGGCTTCTAGGCATAGTCATGTACTTGTAAAGTTGGAGCGTGATCAAGATGGAATTGACCACTCCAAGAGTTCGAGAAGAATGTATCACTGTATTTCAATATAGCAAAACATTGGTCAGGATAATCCATCAGATGGATTTGATATTTTGAAATACAATATTGATAACTTGATTAGAGTTGATAGTTGAACTCTGAGGTGTCCTATGAGTATTATGGTCAAGAAGATATATTATATGGAAACTATATTCGCATGGGTTCCAAGGATGGTGTTCTACACCTTTCGACCTATTCGGCCATCGGGTATCATTGCTAGATGGTCACTTTGATTGGTATAGAAATTTATTTCTATGCTATCAACTTAGATTCAAACCTATGAGATCACACACATTAGAGTTCACATTCTGATCAAATGGTTGATCAGAGATTTAGAATCATTTTAGGGTTAAACAATCAATATGATTGGTGTTTAACCTAGTGCAAGTGTTGTAGAAGGATCGATTAGCAATTTGATTGCTAATTGGCTTAATTTGATTAAGCTAGAAGTTTGAGATTAAGCTTAATTAAAAATAATTTAATTATTTTTATTTTGGACTTAATTGGATCAAGTTCAATTGGCTTATTGGATAAGTCAAGTGCAAGAAAGGACTAGTCCTAGTCTAACTAGGACTCGGATCAATCAAAATTTTTAATTTGATTAAAAAATTAAATTAGAATTAAATTTAATTTAATCTAATTTAATTAAGTTTTTAAATAGATTAGGGTCTTATTTAATTGGGTTGGTTTATTTTTATTTGGTTAAAAGATCTTGTTTGACCAAGTCAAAATAGGAGTCCTAGTGTGACTAGGACTTCCTATTCCTTACACCACCTAATCCTCACATCGTATCCTTTTCTCTTTATGTTTTTATGTGAATAATCTTCATGCCCATGATTTCTCAAGCCTTCATTCTCTCTTCTTTTTTCTTATATTGAAGTTTGTTGGAAGACCAA
The DNA here is from genome assembly GCA_006176705.1 of Cocos nucifera. NCBI lineage: Eukaryota > Viridiplantae > Streptophyta > Magnoliopsida > Arecales > Arecaceae > Cocos > Cocos nucifera. The sequence goes on from QRFJ01005576.1 coordinate 28,770, forward strand.
GTCAGAAGGGGAATTAGTTTTGCTTAAGGATTCTATGAGATAGAATCCTTGTCAACCAAAACTCTTCCCATAAGTGTGCCAACCCATCCTTCCTTATTTTCTTTGATTTTTATGGTAAAAGAGGACATTTCTTTTGTACGCTCCCCTTGCTGGTCCATGGCAGAAGAAAAGGTGGGGGCACCCCAAGAGCTTCCCTTATTTGATCCTTCCTAGTCTAGGATTTTTACCTAACTTGGACTCCACATATCTCTTTATTTAAAAAGAATTTTTGGCTAAACTTTTTGTGAATTGTAGAGAATAGAGAGACCTCTTTAGTTTAGGAAAATTAGAGAAAAATTCAACTGGGTCGTTGAGATATTGAAAACACAAATTAGGGTGTCTAGAAAAAGAACAAAGAAGAAGAAGAGGGTCTTCTTCTAGGGTTTTTGTTCTAGATCTCTTCCTCCCTTTTTGTAAGCTTTTGAGAAATGTTTCAGCATCACAAATATTCCTATTTTCTTTTGGTATTTTGGAGTGTCAATGTTTCGAAGAAGAAAGCATCGGATCAACCATCGAAGAGAAATCAACACAGTGCTAGCATATGGTGCTGATTTTTTGCATCAGGATCTTTGATTGTGTTCGTGGGCTCATGTGGATGACTCCTAAAGGTCGGACATATGTGCGGCTCATGACATCATCCTCAAGTCTAGATCAGTATGTTAGAATATCTAACTTGCTCAGATAATAGATCTGATCTATTAACATCATACCTGTATTTGATGTACTGAAGATCTAGGTTGATTTGATCAACCTTTTCTTTCTTATTTTGATTTTAATTTTTGATTTAATATCATGCCATGATGATATAATAGATCTAAGATCTAGATACTTATCTATTTATTTAAATAAATATTATATTTATTTAAGTCTTCCGCTACATGATCTTGAAAAAGTTTCAAGATCTATCCATAAAATCTTAGATCCAATTCCTTCAATTGGTATCAGAGCCTAGGTTCTTGTAATATGATTTTTGTGCATGTTTAGATTATTTGTTAGAATAGATCTAATTTATAATCTAATTATTCAATCTTAAATTAAAAAAAAATTTAGATCTCACGAACTGCCATAAGGTTATCCTGCTGTAAGGTTTACCCCTTAAAGTAAAAAGATTGTCCTAGTTCATGATGGTCTAACTCTAATCATAAATTTATTAGATTTGATCTAATTTTATTTATGATTTAATAGATTTAAAATATTTTTAGATTGAAAAATAAAACATTTTAGATTGCACGGACTGCCACAAAGTTATCTTGCTGTAAGGTTTACCCCTTACAATGAATAGATTGTCCTAATACATGCTGATCTAAAATATTGATCATAAAATTTTAGATTAGATCTAAAAGATTTTATGATCTGATTAAAAATATTATAGTTTGATTTCAATCATTATAAATATGTTAGATTTGATCTAGGGAGATTTAAGATTAATTATTATAGAAACTATTTCAATTACATGAACCTGTTTAGATTAGATCTAAAGTAGTTTTATGTTTATTTTACTTGCATATTGATTATGAATCATACATGCAACTTAGTTGATAGAACCATGTTGTAAAAATATTTTATAAATATAAAAATTATTTTTGAAAAGTCGATCCCCAATCTTCAGCCCAAAACTTAATTGAGAATTAAGAAGTTGATTGATTAGAATCTAGGATTGTGAATTAAAGATCCTAAGACACAAATCATAACACATTGGGTTAAATGGGTTTGTGGGGATTAGGTCCATTAATTGGTTTTAACCTAGGATTAGATTAAAGAATGGACTTAATTAGAGAATTGACTAAATCTAATCAATTATTGTCTTAGATTAGGTCAAGGATTCTCTAGATTAATTATAATAGTTATAGTTGGTCAAGTCCATGTGTTTAATAAGACCCAAGATGGACTTGATTCTTGGCTATACGGTCTAGCATAAATTATTAGGTTGATCTAATTAAAATTAATTAAATCAATTAGTGTCTAAGGTTAACCAGACTATTGGTTTTTAATTGACAGCCCGCTTACCTAGCCATTTTTGATGGTGTCTAAGACAAGCTTTGGCAGACCCTCCTACCGATCGAACTTACCTGGCCTTTTGGTGAGATTTTGTTTTGATTGAATTACTTAACTATTCGAGCTGACCCATGTTAGCTAGGTAAATTAGTGTGATTGATTTAGGTGCTCCTAGACCAGCCTATTAGTGGTCTCCTTTAAGCTGACTTGGTGAAGCCAATGGGATGATCATGACAAGCTAGTTAATCTGACCTACTCACTTCTATAGTAAATTCTCTAAAATTATTAGGTCCCTAAAATAAAATAGTTATACGATAACTGGATCATAGCCTCCCATTAAAGTGGATGATAATGGATCCATCAGTTGGATAATCATTGGAGGCCCAAAGGCCTGGTGCTTATCGGTTGATGGAATTATCATTCACTATATGATCTCTTTGATATATCTTTCTAAATGGTGGTCAGGTGGGCCAACCAAAGTTGGGCTTGATCATTCATTGGTTAGATGGGCTAAGTATGGTCGTGTTAATGGTTTGACCTAACTGGACCCTTTTTTGAGAAGGCCAAAGCCAACTAATCAGGGGTTGGAGCAAAATTTAATTATTAGATATTATTTGAAGAAATAATTGGTTATGAACCTATCCTTAGATCTACATGGGTTGGCCAACCAAAGTTGGGCTTATGTGCAGTCTATGTGGATTCTAGTACCCACTAAGAAATTAGGATAATTCCTCAAATTGGAGGTAGAGGCTATCAATTCGAATAAAATAGTAGGAGAAATCTTTTGATTAAAGTCCAAATCTTTAAGTTTAATGAATCAATTACAAATTAGGTTTTGGTTTTCCTTTGTGTAGATATGGCCACTTTCCTATCGCTTCGATCATTGTTAGACAATGATAAGTTGCTGGGATCCAACTTTGGTAGCTGGTATTGAAAGTTGAAGATTATCCTAGAGCATGAACGGATCCTATATGTGCTGACGATCTTGTACCTAAGGAGCTAGCTACTAATGAACATGGAATAGTTAGAGACACTTATCAGAAGTGGCTTAGTGATTGAACCACGATGTGCTGCATTATGCGGGCTATGATGAGTGATGAGTTCAGTCATAGATTTGAGATAGCTCAGTCAAATTAAATGCTCCAAGTGTTGGAAGATTCTTTTGGCACATCCGATGACGTTGAGAGGCACAAGACTAGTTGTGCCATCTTCAATGCCAACATGCAGGATGAAGCCTCTATCACTGATCATGTACTATATATGATCGAGCTGATAGAGTGCTTGAGCAAACTCGACTTTCTCTTGCATGAACAACTTGGGAAGGATACAATACTGAACTCACTGCCAAAGTCCTATCTTCCTTTCCTTACTCATTACAGAATGACAAAGGCTGAAGTAAACTACCATGGCTTACTGGGATTACTTCAAAACTTTGAGAAGGATCACCAGCTCCATAAAGAGTCAGTGAACTTAGTGGGAGGTTCGCCTTCTGGTTCTCGATCCTTTAGGAAAGGAAAGAAGAACAAGAAGAACAAAACAAAGAAGGTGCAAGTTCAGGCTCGAATATTAGTGCAGGGCCAGACCAGAAAGATCAAGCCCGATAAGAGTCAAGCTGAATGCTTCTTTTGCAAGAAGCAGGAGCACTAGAAAAGAAACTATCCTCAGTACATTGCCTCCCCGGACCCAAACAGGCAGACAAAGAAGTAAGCTATTGCTGGGCAAGGTATTTATATGATAACTCATTGCAATTTATCTATTTATGATATTACTGACTGGGTATTGCATACCGATAGCCCTTACCATATTTACAATTCATTGCAGGGGTTGCAGGTCAGTAGAAGATTTGAGCAAGGTGAAAGATTCCTGAGCGTTGGAGATGGAAGATCAGTTCCAATTTTAGCTATAGAAATTTTGAAACTTGTATTTGAATCTCATACTGTTGTTCTTAGTGATTGTCATTTCTATCCTAGTTTCTTGTTAAATATCATTTCTGTAGGCTTTTTGGCCATGAATAATTATGAAATTTTAATAAAGAAATGAGTTTGGAATGTCCTTGTGAATGATGTTACTACTTTCTATGGACAATAGAACAATGGTGTATATATGTTATCACAATCTATTAGTGTAGTCTATTCTACTGACAAGCACCCTAGATTAGATAGTGTATCAGATATCTACTTACGGCACTGTAGGCTAGGTCATATAAATAAGAATAGGATAAACAAATTGACTCAAGAGGAAATTCTCAAAGTCAGTGATTGTGAATCACTTCCAACCTATGAGTCCTATCTTCTTGGTAAAATGACCAAGTCACCTTTTACTGAAAAAGGTGAGAGAGCCAATGAGCTCTTAGGTCTAGTACATACTGATGTATGTAGACCAATGAGCATAAGTGCTAGAGGTGGATATGACTACTTCATCATTTTTATAGATGATCTATCCAGATATGCATATATCTATTTGATGAAACATAAGTTAGATTCTTTTGAAATGTTCAAACGATTTCGAAGTAAAGCAAAAAAATAAACTAGAAAGAATATTAAAACTCTTTGATCTGATCGAGGAGGAGAATACCTTTCTAGTGAGTTTTTCACATATCTAGGAGAGAATGAGATTCTTGTTGGGAATATGTGCACTTTCCACATAGATCGACGTGACCATTGGTGATTAGCTAAGCAACAAGGAAGTACTTCTTAGAGATTTCTGCGGAAGCACGATCAAATAAATCAAGGAATAGAGAAGAAAAGAAGAAGAGATTTTTGAAAGAAAAGAGCTTTTATTCAGTATATTTCAGCATAGTTACAACCTTGATCTATTTTCAATATATCTATTTTACAAAGGGTCAAGCCCAAGCTCATAGAAAAACACTCCAAACCCAAATAATCCATGTATACAAAATAATAACCGACAAAAATTGAGCCGACTAACCTGCGACTGGGTCAGCTCAATCCTAGATTGAGCCAACCCAGTTATGTACCATGCCAATAGCTCGAAAATACTGCTTTCTATCTAGATTTTTCTCTGAAACCTCGCTGATACAGTCCTAGACTGAGCTGACCCAATTTCCAACTGAGCTGGCTCAGTCTCAGAGTGAGCCGGCCCAGTTTATGAACTTTACTATTGAAACTAATTCTTCTTCTGGCTTGCTTCCATCTCCCCATGACCTGTCTTCTCATGTTTCTAAGACTTGGGAGTGCCACTTCTGAGCTCACATTCTCCATCTTAGTGCTTTCAAGTTCTTGTAAACTCATCTCTTCTTAACAGACCCATCCGTGCCACACATCTCTGAAAGCTATCTCTAGGGAGTACCTTCATGACTGCATCAAACTTATTCTCCTTGGTATGGACCTTCATCAGTTCTACTTCACCTTCCTCCACCAGCTCTCTAATCCTATGGTACCTCACATCTATATGCTTTGGGCGTGCATGATAGACTGGGTTCTGTGCCAACAACAGAGCACTCTAATTATCACTGAATAGTATAACCTTGCTCTGCTCCACCCCCAACTCATCAATCAGCCTCCTAAGCCAAAGGACTTCCTTTGCAGCCTCTGTTATCCCAATGTACTCAGCCTCTATGGTAGATAAGGCCGTGATTGGCTAAAGGATTGATCTCCAAGACATCGATCCACCATATACGCAGAAGAGGTATCCAATAATAGACCTCCTTGTATCAAGATCACTAGCATAATTTGCATCAACAAACCCTTCCAGAGGACCTAAACCTTCACACATCCTCATAGATTATTCTCCAAATTCTTTCGACTGGCCACCAAATATCAAACCATAATCTCCTATTCCATGCAGATATCTCAATATCCATTTCAATGCTTTCTAGTGTTCCTTCCTAGGGTTAGCTATGTATCTACTAACTGTGCTCACAGCATATGCTATATCTAATCTACAGCACACCATAGTGTATATCACGCTGCCTATAGTATTTGCATAAGAGACTCATTCCATGTACTCTCTCTCCTCTTCTGATTGGGGGCACTGTAACTTGGAGAGAGACATATGGCTCAACAATGGCATTTCTGTAGGTTTGGCCTTCTCCATCCCAAACCTCTCTAAAATCTTCTGAACATATTTTTCTTATGACAAATAGAGCACTCCTTTGCACCTATCTCTGCAAATCTCCATTCCAAGGATTTTCTCAGCTGGACCCAAATCTTTTACCTTAAATTCAGATGATAATGCCTTTTTCAAACTTTTCACAGCATCCATGCTTCTACTGAATATGAGCATATCATCTACATACAATAACAGGTATAGGGCATCCTCCACATTTACATCCTTGACGTAAACACAATAATCATGTTCACATCTGCTGAAACTCAAGCTCAAGACAAAGCTATCAAACCTTTGATACCACTGACGAGGGGATTATTTCAAGCCATACAAAGACTTTCTGAGTAAATACACCTTTTCTTCTTGTCCCATCTCCATGAAATTATCTGGCTGCTTCATATAAATTCTTTCCTCCAAAGTCCCATGAAGGAAGGGCATCTTCACATCCATCTATTCCAATTCCACGTTACACTGTGCTACCAGTGACAGCAAAACTTGAATAGATGTATGACGCACCACAGGAGAGAAAATTTTTGTGTAGTCAATCCCTTCCCTTTATGAGTATCCCTTTGCTACCAGCCTTGCTTTGAATCTGACTCCACCTTATTTTAAAGGTGCTTCTTTCTTTGTGAACATCAAGTTTGAGCCAATAGGTCGAGTACCCTCTGGAAGATCCACCAGCTACCATGTCTGATTCTTCTCAAGTGATTCCATCTCCTCCATCATGCCCTGCATCAATGAATCATGATCATCACTCTCCATGGCCTCTGCATAATTCTCTGGATCTCCATTAGCAATGATGAGTGTGTAGGAGATAACCTCATCAATGCCATATCTGACCGATCTCTTAATAGTATGCTGGGGCTTGTGCAAAGCCACTCCCACTGGCACATCTCTGCTTGATGTCTATGGCCGCTCCTGCACATCTGTCGGAACTGTCGGCCCTCCATGCTGATTTTTAACCTAAGATAATACTTTTTTACTCAGCTCCACCTCAACAGGAATACTCCTATAAGTTGATGTAACCTACATGCCATCATTCTCTGACTGGCCACCGCTGTCCATCTTTATTTTTTTAGTTCCATCTATCCCAGACCTCCTCAAGATGCTCTTCTCATTAAAGATAACGTTCCTGTTGATCGCTGACTTCTGTGTCTGAGAGTCCCATAGCAGGTATCCCTTGACTCCTTATGGATACCCTATGAATGTTATCTTTTAAGATTTTGGATCCAATTTGCTCCTCTCGATTGCCTCCACATGTGCATAGGCTGTGCACCCGAAGACTTTCAGGTGGCCAAGCTCCACCTTGTTCCCACTCCAGACCTCTTCCGGAGTGCCTCCATTCAACTTATAATGAGGGGACCTGTTCATAAGAAAATAAGATAAAGTTAGAGCATCACCCCAAAAGAACTTTGGAAGTTATGTCTGCAGCCTCAAATTCCATGACTTCTTGGTCAGTGTCTAGTTCATCCTCTCCATGACACCATTCTGCTTGGGAGGCATCTTCACCGTGTAATGGCATTTGATGCCATTTTCCTTACAGTACCTCCTAAAATCTGGGCTAGTATACTCCCCTCCATTGTTCGACCTCAGACACTTTACCTGTCTCTTTAACTCCTTCTTTACTTCAGTTCTCTAGGCTCTGAATTGGGTAAACACCTCTAATTTTTTTCTGATCAGATAAACCCACACCTTCCTTAAGAAATCATCAATGAAAGTAACAAAGTATTTTGCCCCACCTCTAGCTGATATAAGAGCTGATCCCCTCATATCCGAGTGCACTAAATCCAGCACTCCCTCACTACGCTTGGTACTTCTAGCAAACTTCATGCTATGCTGTTTGCCAAAGATATACGACTCACAAAGATCTGTGCCCTCCTTCTTTTGGACTGGGATCATATCTCTTCTGCTTAGTTCTGTGAGCCCACGGTTACTAATATGACCCATCCGATAGTGCCACAATCGATATAAAATCTACTTCTCCTGTGCCACTGCTAGTACCTCTGCACTATCATTTACCACTGAGCCTTCTATTCTATAAAGATTGTTGCTCAGTCTTCTACCTCTCATCACCACCAAGCTTCCTTAGAAATTTCAGACATCCACTCCCAGCCTGGCTTCTAAAAGCATAATCCTGCTCCTCCAAGTATTCCAAAATAATTAAATTCTTTTTTAACTCTGGTACATGCTTGGTATTTGATAATGTACGAATGATCCCATCGTACATCAACATCCTGATAGAGCCAATTCCAACTACTTTGCATGGGTGATCATCTCCAAGATTGACACTTCCACCATCGGCCTTCTGGTAGGTAGCAAACCACTTTCGATGAAAAATATAGTGATGCGAGCATGCTGAATCTAATATCTACATAGTATCATACTCTATGGATCCATCTGATACAACTAGCAGATCTTCTCCACTGCTCACAGAAGCTGTATCATCTTCCTTGCTGGCCTTTCCTTTTTCTGATCTCAAAAGGGGACAATCTCTCCTCAGGTGACCAGGCTGATGATTTTTATAACATTTCAATATCATCTTCCTCTGATCGTGAGACTTTGACCTATCCTTTGATTTCTCTCTTATCTTCTCCTTTGATCTTCCCTGTCTTTCATTCACAGCCAAGATCTCAGACTTAGGATCTTCCTTTGCTCATTTGATCTGAGCACACCAATAATCTCTTCATAGTTTAGGATCTCCTTCATATAAACTAAAGTTCTTATGAGACCAACATACGAACCTAGGAGAGAACATAATAGCAGTAATGCTCGATCCTCCTCATCGATCTTCACATCCAAACTCATCACCTCAGAACACACATGATTGAACCTTTGGATATGTGCAACAAGATCTCCACCTTCGGACATCCTCAGACTATACAATTATTTTTTCAACCATAGCTTGTTCGTCATGTTCTTCCCCATGTATGTGTTCTCCAGTCTCTCTCAGAGCCCCTTTGCTGTAGTCTCTGTGCAAACCTCGGGCAAAATCTGATCGGCCAAGCACATCCAGATTGTGCAAAAAGCAATTTTCTCCAACCTTTTCTAATGCTCATCATTGATCTTTTCTAACCTTTCTTTTGTCAAGACCTTGTAAATCCTCTGCTGAACCAACGAGTCCTTAACTCTTTGCTGCCATAGGGTAAAGTTTCTCTTACTATCGAACTTCTCAAAATTCACCTTGAATCCACTTGATCTCATGACTTTAAACAAGTCAAGAATAGATCCTTAACTGTTAGATATATGTGCCCTAGAAGCCAGAATTGGCTGACACTTGTAATACACTTCTAGGGGCAAAATTGTAATTTTGACTAAAAACAATAAATGGGTTATTTTCTATCACATATGTGTATTTAGTGTCTGTGATACATCCTTTGAGTTAATGGTAATAATAATTCATATTTTCAAGAGTTAAAAATTTAAGACATGAATTAACTCATAAATTGCTCCCGACCATAGGATCATCACGAGGATGGTGATTGATCCGGAAGGTTGGTGTACAATCGCTTCTCTTTAGTAGATGAGTCTTGAGTCTACGGTGTGGAGACACCGGAGCGAGAGTACAGGTACTCGTTAGAGAACGAGGGCACTGAGCGTGACCACCTCGAGTAGTCATTAGGGAGTCTACCTTCTCGTCAATGACTGACTCGATGCTGCAGTAGTGTGTCTGGTTCTTTGACCTGAGGTGCATCGGCAGTTCACCTTGAGGGTGTTATAGTTTGACTACACCATTACTCGGTCTCCTAGCCATATGGAACCCTGAGGTGTATGTTGGCTATAGCATGTTCATTGTAGGAACTGGATTGCATCAAGATGGAATCTATCTACCTCGGTGGTAGAGGAGCAGCCCTATGATGATCATGAGAATCAAGTCCAGAAGCCCATGGCCATGGCAGAGTGAAATAATAGAAAGAGTTTCTATTTAGATTTTCACATTGGACTCGAATCGAATGATTACATCATATGACAGAGACTAGGGTTTGACGAGTTCACCTTAACCCTAATCTGATCGGGGCTCAAGATAGAAGAACTTAATCACATAGGTAGCTGCACCAAGAGGTTCGCATTCAGCTCTGATGGGTTGCCACCATATACTGCTAGGTGTCACTGGTGGATTTTGGGAGCAATTAGAATGATTTAGATGATCGATCATTCTAGCTGTTCGAATCAGAAGAGTTCTGATCCATCGAAAGGAGTTTCGATGATGTCGATGATAGAGATCATGACATATCCCATTACCATACAGAACTGAACCTAACTGGGTCACACAAACAAGGGTTTGAATCTGGTGATCATCAATTGAACTGATCTAGTTCAATTATCTGAATGAGATTCAATTAGGTTCAAGGAAATCGTGCTAGCACTCGATTGAACCTAACGTTCTTCTTTTGCTATCATAAATAAGTTGTCCTGACTGAGCCAAAGGAGTTTGTGCTCAATCAGAGGCCTTCATATGGTCTGACTGGAGGTTGTCCAAGTCAGAATAGGTTGTCTTATTTTGTAAGACATTACCTGCCATTTTTGGTCACCTGCCATTTCTTGTTCTTTGACTTTGGTCAAAAGTCTACCTTTGACTGGTCAAACATTGACCATTGACACTTTGACTTTTGACCACATGTCATGCACCTATTGGAGAGCTGGTGGGGGCCTGTCCCCCTGCCAGAACCTGGCAAGGAGAAGGGCGCACGCCACCCTAGGCGTGTGCCCAAGTTGGAGGCGCCTAGGAGTCCTTGTTGGACAAGGACTCCATCTCCTTTTTGGATTCCAATTAGAGTTCTTCTAAGAACCAACTTTGACTGGTCTTAGGCGCCCTCTAAGGAGGAATCCAGGGGACTCTATTCCCACCAATCAGATTTAGATCTGATTTCACAAAGGGTTGTGATTGGTTGGGAAGAAGAGGAGTTGGATCATAGCTTAGTCTATAAATAAGACCCTGCGCCCAACTCAGAAAAAAATAATATATGATGAGATCAAGTTTCCCCATGCCCCAAGGCTGCCTCTCCCCTCCTCTCTCCCATGCCAAACCACTCTTCTCCCCTTGCTCTCCACGTCCAAAAGGAGTTTTGGACTTGGTTGGTGCGATTCAGATCAAAGAAAGGCGATCAAAAGCAAGAAGGCTGCGCTGCTGCAAAGGACGACTGCTGATCTTCAAAAAGAGTTTTGAAGATCCTCCAGATCAGATCCAGATCTGATTTTTGGAGGTGTGATAGAGAAGAAGAGGATCTCCAGATCCAACCCGAGTGGATACCGGTAGAGGCCAGGCGCTTGCGTGGCTAAGATCCAGAACCTTCCGCTGCAAACAGGATCATCAACAGGGTAATAGGATTACCCAGATCAGGTAAATTAAATTTGATTTAATTTATATTTTAATTTTATTTTATTAAAATAATAAGAATCAGATCTGAAACATATCAAGATCTGATTGAGATCAAGAAAAAAAATTTTGAAATATATCTCTTGATCTGATCAGATCTGAACGAACCTGGACCGGGAAATCAGGATTTTCCCTTCAACTGGTATCAGAGCCATGGTTCTAAATTGTTTAGATCTGATTTTAAATTTATTTTAATTAGAAAATAAGTGATTTTAGATGTCACATGAGATGTGATCAGATCTGAAATCAGAAAAAATTAAAATTAAATGATTTGGATCTAAGATTAGAAGATATGCATGACTAGTTCTAGAATAGAATAGTTCTATAGAATAGTCTTGCATGTTTTGATTTAATCTGATTAAATCATATTTTAGACTATTTTTTATTATAAGTGTTATAATAACATCTAAAAAATAGCAAATAAAAATTATTTAATTTTAAATATCATATGAGATATGATTGATGCATGTCTAGACTAGTTGTAGAATAGTTCTACATAATTGTCTAGATTAGAATTTATTTTGATTAGATCAATTTAAATCTAATTTTTTAGATTATTATGAGATAATTTAGATCTGAAAAACATGCATGATTTGATACATGAGATGTATGCAAAATATGCCATGATTAGATCTAACTTTGTATATGAGATATATGATATAGATCTGATACTGTTTTGTAGTATTGAATGTTCCTGATTAAGGCGTTCCTCTTGGCCGTCCGGTCATAAGAACGAAGAAGGGTTTAAAGGCCCTCTCTTTCCATTCGATGGGGTGTTCTTATGATGTGTAGGGGTGCTGCGTGTTCGTCCTTAATCAGAAACCCAAAACTTACTTTCTGCAAAACCCTAGATCCTGAAACCCTAGGATTTATTGTGCATATTTTGTTTATGAACCCTACTTAATTAAGAATTAAGTTTATGGAATATTAATTAGGTCTAAAATTGAGAATTTCAGATCTAAGACATATTCATAATACTGGGTTCGGGCTTGGGTAGCTCAATTAGGTCTAAGCGGTTGATCAAACCGAATCAAGAGTTGGTTAGATGGGATCAACAATGCTTAAATTGACCAGCCTAATAGGATTAAGTCTGGGTCAAGATCGAGTCACGATCAAGCAAGACCTAATTAGGCTCAGAGGTTAGAGTCTGGATTGTAGGCTAACCCAATTGGTTCTGGACTCAACAATTTGGTGTCTAAGGTAAGTTTGGCACAGACGACCGACTGGTTTTTAATTGGAAGCTACTCGACCTGAATGCATTCTTGTACGAGTTAATGGCATATTCCTTCCACCGGTCTCACTTACCTGGCCATATCTGTTGACACAGTTCTGATCTGAGGTGGTCAATAATCCGAGCTAACCCATGCCACTAGGTTAGTCATAATTGTTATGACTAAGCCAAGTCTAGTTTAATGAGACCTGAATCAATTCTCCCTAAGAAAAGATTAAGTCTGAGGTCTTCCACCATTGTAGATGTGCGGGCCCTTCCCGGGGTTGATTGTTCTCGGCTGGATACAGTGGCTCAGTTGCACCGGAAGACGCAACCATGTCTATTAGGCATTGGATGCTATGGGCTGGAGGATGAGTTGGGCTCAATATTTCCGGATACGGTGAGAGACTCAATTAGGAACCCAGTCTATGCAAATGGTGGGTCTGACTTAACTAAGGAGTGGATCAATATTCCGGATACGGTGAGATTCATGAATTAGAGACCAAGTTTGGGTGCACCATGATTAGAGAATCATTGAACAAGAGTTGTTCACTCATTGGCTAACCCATCACCAATAACTGTTAGGTGAGGTGATGAGTCAGTTGGTGAGACCGCACCACCCACTAGAAATCATTAATCGTGGAGATTTTCGCATCTCTACAGAGGGAGTGTAGGGATCCGAGAAAATAGTGGGAGCTAATTTGTTTAAAAATAAAATCCCTAAACAAATTGGTCAAGTCAAAATTACAGTATCTAACTAGAATCTTTGACTCTCTACAGGAAAATGTCTGCGTCCAACCCATTGGCACGTATCCTAGACACACATAGACTGACTGGACCCAATTATAAAGATTGGCTCAGGAACTACAAAATTATTTTGGGTTCCGAGAAGTTAACCCATGTTTTGGACCAGGACCCTCCCACCTTACCAGCCCGTCCATCCACTGAACAGAGAGCGTCTCTGGAAAAATGGATTGACGAAGATAATAAGGCCAGATATTACATGTTGGGCTCGATGTCTGATGAGCTCCAGCGCCAACATGAAGATATCGGGACTGCTCGCCAAATGTTGGCTCACCTGCAGGAGATGTTTGGTGAACAGAGTCGCGCAGCCAAATATCAAGTCACGAAATGACTTTTTAAGGCTAAGATGCGTGATGGGCAGTCAGTCCAAGATCACTGTCTGTCTGACAATGATCAAGGACATGGAAGAGCTTGAGAAGCTCGGTGTGAAGTTGGACTTGGACCTGCAGAACGATATTATTCTGCAATCCTTGACTGATGCATATGGGCAATTCATCATGAATTACCACATGCATAAACTTCAAAATTCCTTGGCCGAATTAATGAATATGCTGGTTACCGCTGAGCTTTCTATGAAAGGTTCTAAAGGCTCAGTTCTTGCTATGGAACGGACTTCTTCCAAAAGAAAGTCTTATGGAAAGAAAAAGAAGTCTGTGAAAAAGCAAAAGGTGGAAGGATCAAAGAAGAAGAAGGCAGAAGCCGAAGAAAAAGGCCGATGTCAAAGGAAAGTGTTTCCATTGCAACAGCGACGGCCATTGGAAGCGGAACTGCCCTACTTACCTGGCCACCCTGAAGAACAAGAAGGAAGGTCCTTCTGGAGGTATGCTCGTTATTGAGTCTAACCTTACGGTTTCTTCTGCATCCAGTTGGGTGCTTGACTCTGGTTCTAGTGCTCATCTGTGCACTTCTATGCAGGGTCTTGAGGATAGCAGGAGGCTGAGGGATGGAGACATGATCCTACGCATCGGTAATGGAGCAAGAGTTGCTGCAGTAGCCGTGGGAACATACCCTCTTCGATTACCATCTGGTTTAGACTTAGTTTTGAAAGACTGTTATTATGTGCCTGCAGCTAGCAGGAATTTGATTTCTGTTTCATGCTTAGCACAAGAAGGCTATGTGATTACCTTCTTTAAGGACCATTGTAACATTCTTTATGAAAGAAATAAAATTGCAAATGGTTTCCTTATTAATGGTCTTTATCAGCTACATATTGATGTACCTATTCTAACTATCGAGCAAAACGTGAATGCCAAACGACCTAGGGATAGTCCAAACGATAGATATCTATGGCACCTGAGATTAGGTCATATAGCAGAAGATAGGATCAACAAATTGGAGAAAAATGGGCTATTGAGTCCATTGACTTTCGAGTCATATCCAACTTGTGAATCTTGTCTTCAAGGCAAAATGACTAAACTCCCTTTTGTTGGACATGGGGAGAGGGCCACAGATCTCCTTGCCCTAGTACATACTGATGTGTGCGGCCCATTTGATGTGCCGGCTAGAGGCAATTTTGTCTACTTCATTACCTTTACCGATGATCTGTCTAGGTATGGGTATGTGTATCTTATGAGACACAAGTCTGAAGCTTTTGAAAAGTTCAAAGAATTCAGACATGAAGTAGAAAAACAAACTGGAAAAACCCATTAAGGTTCTTCGATCAGATCGAGGAGGTGAATACCTTAGTCGGAATTCCTAGACTATCTTCAAGGAAAATGGCATAGTCTCTCAATGGACTCCACCAGGAACACCTCAACTCAACGGGGTTTCAGAATGGAGAAATCGGACTCTATTGGATATGGTTCGATCCATGATGAGCTTCACAGACCTCCCTGATTTTCTTTGGGGACATTCATTGTTAACTTCAATTTATCTACTGAATAGGGTTCCCTCTAAAACCGTTCCTACCACACCGTATGAGATATGGCACGGTAAGAAACCAAGTCTGAGTCATCTCAGAATTTGGGGTTGTCCGGCTCATGTCAAAAGACAACAAGCGGACAAGTTAGAGTTTAGGTCCTTTAGAGCTCGATTCATAGGATATCCTAAAGAGTCATTAGGATACTATTTCTACATTCCAGAAGACCACAATGTGATTGTGAGTCGACATGCCATCTTTCTTGAAAAATAGTTTATTCAAGATAGCGGCATTGGAAAGCAGATTAAGCTTGATGAGAAAGTCTCACAAGTACAACGAGCTAAGGACCAATTGGAACCAAATCAGGTTGAGCCAATAAGAACACTACCTCCTCCACCTCGTAGATCGGAAAGAGTTTTCCGTCCCCCTGAGAGATACTTAGGTATTATTTCAGAGGAAGTAGAGGAAATGTTCCTCATAGGTAATGGTGCTCATGGTGATGATCCCAAAACCTACAACGAGGCGATATCAGATATCGACTCCGAGAAATGGCTAGAGGCAATGCAGTCAGAAATTGACTCGATGCACTCAAACCAAGTCTGGACCTTGGTAGATCCACCAGAAGGTATAGTACCTATTGGGTGTAAATGGATCTTCAAGAGAAAGATTGGTGCAGATGGGAATGTGGAGACATTCAAGGCTAGACTAGTGGCAAAAGGTTATAGTCAACGCGAAGGCATTGACTATCAGGATACCTTTTCCCCAGTGGCTATGCTAAAATCCATCCGCACATTGCTTGCCTGTTGCAGCCTATTTCGATTATGAAATATGGCAAATGGACGTGAAAACGGCATTCCTTAAATGGATATCTTGAGGAAGATATCTATATGGAACAGCCGCTAGGTTTCACATCCAGTGATACTGATCACAAGGTTTGCAAGCTGCAAAGGTCCATATATGGACTTAAGCAAGCATCTCGGAGCTGGAACACTCGTTTCAATGATGTGATCAAAAAGTTTGGTTTCATCAAAAATGAAGAGGAACCATGTGTGTTTTCAAAAAGGGTCAGTGGGAGCGCTGTTGTCTTCCTCGTATTGTACGTGGATGACATCCTCCTTATTGGGAATGATATTCCCATGTTGACATCAGTCAAGATGTGGTTGTCCAAGGAATTCTCCATGAAAGACCTAGGTGAAGCATCCTTTATTCTAGGAATTAAGGTCTATAGGGATAGACCGAATAGGATGCTAGGACTTTCACAGAAGATGTACATAGAGGAAAGTACTAAAGAGGTTTAGTATGGAAAACTCTAAGAGGGGATTAATACCCTTCAGACATGGTATTCATCTTTCCAAGAAGATGTGCCCCTAGCACACCTGAGGAAATAGAACGCATGAGCAAGATCCCTTATGCTTCTGCAATAGGGAGCCTCATGTATGCCATGCTATGTACACGACCTGATATAGCCCATGCTGTGAGTGTCACAAGCAGATATCAGTCAAATCCAGGTGAAGAACACTGGACTTCTGTGAAATGTATCCTTAAGTACTTGAGAAGAACTAAGGATATGATGTTGGTCTTTGGTAATGGAGAACTCCAAGTCCAGGGATACACAGACTCGGATTTCATGTCCGATATAGATGATCGAAAGTCGACATCTGGGAGTCTGTTTGTGTGCAATGGTGGAGCTGTCAGCTGGAAGAGTTCCAAGCAAACTGTGATAGCAGATTCCACCATGGAAGCAGAATATATCGCTGCATCAGAGGCTGCGAAGGAAGCATTCTGGTACAAGAAGTTTGCTGCAGAAATTGGAGTAATGCCATCAGATGCCATTCCTCTATACTGCGACAACAATGGCGCCATAGCCCTTGCTAAGGAGCCGAGGTCTCACCAGAAATCCAAGCACATTGAGCGGCGATACCACCTCATCCGCGATTACCTCGAGAAGGGTTACGTCGAGGTCAAGAGAGTCAACTCCGCAGATAATGTGGCAGACCCACTTACAAAGCCGTTGGGCCAGCAGAAGATCGAAGCCCACCTTGAGAAGATGGGACTTAGACTTGTAGCCAATTGGCTTTAGGACAAGTGGGAGATTGTTAGATATATGTGCCCTAGAAGCCAGAATTGGCTGACACTTGTAATACACTTCTAGGGGCAAAATTATAATTTTGACTAAAATCAATAAAATGGGTTATTTTCTATCACATATGTGTATTTAGTGTCTGTGATACATCCTTTGAGTTAATGGTAATGATAATTCATATTTTCAAGAGTTGAAAATTTAAGACATGAATAATCATTATTAACTCATAAAATGCTCCCGACCATAGGATCATCACGAGGATGGTGATTGATCCGGAAGGTTGGTGTACAATCGCTTCTCTTTAGTAGATGAGTCTTGAGTCTACGGTGTGGAGACACCGGAGCGAGAGTACAGGTACTCGTTAGAGAACGAGGGCACTGAGCGTGACCACCTCGAGTAGTCATTAGGGAAGTCTACCTTCTCGTCAATGACTGACTCGATGCTGCAGTAGTGTGTCTGGTTCTTTGACCTGAGATGCATCGGCAGTTCACCTTGAGGGTGTTATAGTTTGACTACACCATTACTCGGTCTCCTAGCCATATGGAACCCTGAGGTGTATGTTGGCTATAGCATGTTCATTGTAGGAACTGGATTGCATCAAGATGGAATCTATCTACCTCGGTGGTAGAGGAGCAGCCCTATGATGATCATGAGAATCAAGTCCAGAAGCCCATGGCCATGGCAGAGTGAAATAATAGAAAGAGTTTCTATTTAGATTTTCACATTGGACTCGAATCGAATGATTACATCATATGACAGAGACTAGGGTTTGACGAGTTCACCTTAACCCTAATCTGATCGGGGCTCAAGATAGAAGAACTTAATCACACAGGTAGCTGCACCAAGAGGTTCGCATTCAGCTCTGATGGGTTGCCACCATATACTGCTAGGTGTCACTGGTGGATTTTGGGAGCAATTAGAATGATTTAGATGATCGATCATTCTAGCTGTTCGAATCAGAAGAGTTCTGATCCATCGAAAGGAGTTTCGATGATGTCGATGATAGAGATCATGACATATCCCATTACCATACAGAACTGAACCTAACTGGGTCACACAAACAAGGGTTTGAATCTGGTGATCATCAATTGAACTGATCTAGTTCAATTGATCTGAATGAGATTCAATTAGGTTCAAGGAAATCGTGCTAGCACTCGATTGAACCTAACGTTCTTCTTTTACTATCATAAATAAGTTGTCCTGACTGAGCCAAAGGAGTTTGTGCTCAATCAGAGGCCTTCATATGGTCTGACTGGAGGTTGTCCAAGTCAGAAATAGGTTGTCTTATTTTGTAAGACATTACCTGCCATTTTTGGTCACCTGCCATTTTCTTGTTCTTTGACTTTGGTCAAAAGTCTACCTTTGACTGGTCAAACATGTTGACCATTGACACTTTGACTTTTGACCACATGTCATGCACCTATTGGAGAGCTGGTGGGGGCCTGTCCCCCTGCCAGAACCTGGCAAGGAGAAGGGTGCACGCCACCCTAGGCGTGTGCCCAAGTTGGAGGCGCCTAGGAGTCCTTGTTGGACAAGGACTCCATCTCCTTTTTGGATTCCAATTAGAGTTCTTCTAAGAACCAACTTTGACTGGTTTTAGGCGCACCCTCTAAGGAGGAATCCAGGGGACTCTATTCCCACCAATCAGATTTAGATCTGATTTCACAAAGGGTTGTGATTGGTTGGGAAGAAGAGGAGTTGGATCACAGCTAGTCTATAAATAAGACCCTGTATCCAACTCAGATAAAATAATAATATATGATGAGATCATAGTTTCCCCATGCCCCAAGGCTGCCTCTCCCTTCCCTCTCTACACCAAACCATCTTCTCCCATTGCTCTCCATGTCCAAAAGGAGTTTTGGACCTTGGTTGGTGCGATTCAGATCAAAGAAAGGCGATCAAAAGTAAGAAGGCTGCACTGCTGCAAAAGGACGACTGCTGATCTTCAAAAGGAGTTTTGAAGATCCTCCAGATCAGATCCAGATCTAATTTTTGGAGGCATGATAGAGAAGAAGAGGATCTCTAGATCCAATCCAAGTGGATATCGGTAGAGACCAGGCGCTTACGTGGCTAAGATCCAGAACGTTCCGCTGCAAACAGGATCATCAATAGGGTAATAGGATTACCCAGATCAAGTAAATTAAATTTAATTTAATTTATCTTTTAATTTTATTTTATTAAAATAATAAGAATCAGATCTGAAACATATCAAGATCGGATTGAGATCAAGAAAAAAATTTTTGAAATATATCTCTTGATCTGATCAGATCTGAACGAACCTGGACCAGAAAATCAGAATTTCTCTTCACTAACACCCTTCACGATCACACACCAGTAAAACTATGCTTCATAGAAAATCTAACTAGCCCTAGATCCTGTTTCCAAACTTCTGTATCACTGTTCTTCCATGTAAACAATCTCCACCTCAATCTAGAGACAACCACGAAGCAAACTAAAAGTTTTAGGATAAAACCTGATGTAATAGATCCTGGATGTAGTAAACCTTAGGTATCTTCCTTCCTTTCATGCAACACCGCTCTAATACCAAATATTTGGAATATACACTCTTTCCACATGGATCGGCATGGCCACTAGTGATTAGCCAAGCAACAAGAAAGTACTTCTTAAAGATTTCTGTGGAAGCATGATCAAATAAATCAAGGAATAGAGAAGAAGAGAAGAAGAGATTTTTGAGGAAAAAGAGCTTTTATTCAGTATATTTTAGCACACTTACAATCTTGACCTATTTTCAGTATATATACTTTACAAAAGATCAAGCCTAGGCTCATAGAAAAACTTTTCAAATCCAAGCAACCCACATACACAAAATAATAACCCATAAAAACTGAGCTGGCTAACCTGCGACTAGGTCGGCTCAGTCTGTCAGTCCCAGACTGAGCCGACCCAGTCGTGTACTATGCCAATAGCTCGAAAATGCTACTTTCTATCTGAATATTTTTCTAAGACCTAGCCGATCCAGTTCTGAACTGAGTCGACCCAGTTTCTAATTGAGTCAGCTCAATCTCAGAGTGAGCCGGCCTAGTTTCTGAACTTTACTATTGAGACTGATTCTTCTTTCGACTCGCTCCCATTTTTCCATGACCTATCTTCTCATATTTTTAAGACTTGAGAGTGCCACTTCTGAGCTCACAATTCTCTCCCAATGGACTCCTCCTAGAATACCATAGCATAATGGTATGTCTGAAAGGAGGAATCTGACTCTAATAGACATGGTCCGATCCATTATGGGATTTGCCAGCTTCTCAATATCCTTCTAAGGATATGCACTCGAATCGACTTGTCATCTATTAAATAGGATTTTAAGTAAGTCTATAGTTAAAATCCCATATGAGATATGGACAGGACGTAAGCCAGCACTTTCACACCTTAGGATTTGGGGGTGCCCAGCTTATGTCAAACGGTAAGTTACAGACGAACTTGGACCTAGGTCTGACAAGTGTACATTCATAGTGTATCCTAAAGAGACCAAAGAATACTATTTCTACCATGCTGATGAACAAAAGATGTTCGTCAGCCTTAGGAAAACCTTTTTGAAAAAGATGTTTTTTAATGAAGGAACTGTTGCCCTAAGATTGAACTTGATGAAGTTCAACAGATAGTAAGTCCGACACAGTATGTTGAACCAAAGTCGAATTTGATCTAATCAAATCCGAAGCCTAGTGAACTTGCCCCATTAAGGCAATCCGATAGAGTACTGTGCCATCTGAATAGATACTATGGATTCTTGGTCCAAGATGGTGATCCCATCGAACTCGATGAGAATGATGAAGACCTAATCACTTATATGGATGTGAAGCAAAGATCCGACTCTGAGAAATAGCTAGAAGCCATGAGATCCAAAATGGATTCTATGAAGATCAATGATGTATGGACATTAGTTGACCCACCCAAAGGGGTTAAATCCATTGGGTGTAAATTTGTATTCAAAAGAAAAAGAGGCATAGATAGAATGGTAGAGACCTATAAAGCCCGTCTAGTTACTAAGGGATATCATCAAAGTTATAGTATTGACTATGATGAGACATTCTCTCTAGTGGCAATGCTCAAATCCATTCAAATAATGCTTGCAATAGCTGCCCACCTGAACTATGAGATCTGGCAAATGGATGTGAAGACGACTTTCCTAAATAGAGAGCTAATCGAAGAAGTGCATATGATACATCCTAAGGGGTTCACATCCATAGATGAGTCCAAGGTGTGCAAGCTTCAGAGACCCATTTATGGATTAAAGCAAGCATCTCGGAGTTGGAACATGTTTTTTGATAAAGTGATTAAAACGTATGACTTCATTAAGAATAAAGAAGAACCCTGCATTTACAAATGGACAAATCGTTCAGCAGTGGTATTCCTTATTTTGTACATGGATGATATTCTCTTAATCAGGAATGACATTCCCATACTACAAGGAATAAAAGTTTGGTTGTCATCACAGTTGTCCATGAAGGACTTGGGTGAAGCATCCTACACCCTAGGGATGAAGATCTATAGAGATAGATCTAAAAGGATGCTTGGTATATCCCAGTCCACGTACATAGAAATTATGCTGAAGAGGTTCAGCATGGAGAATTTCAAAAACCATCTTTCGATAGACCAAGAAATTTCTCTCTCTAAGAAGAATTGTCCGACAACTCCTGAAGAGAGAGAGCATATGAGTAGAATTCTATATGCTTCGATAGTGGGGTCTATTATGTATGCAATGATATGTACGAGATCAAATATGGCATACTCACTAGGAGTAGTGAGTAGATACCAATCTGATCCTGAAGAAAATCACTGAAAGGTGGTTAAAACCATCCTTAAGTATTTAAGAAATGGTAAGGACCAATGGTTGGTTTATGGTGAGTCAGATCTGAAGCTTGTGGGGTTTACAAACTCTAGCTTACAATCTGACCATGATGATAGTAAAAGTGTATCGGGATATATCTTTACTTTAAATGATGGAGTCATCTACTGAACAAGTTTCAAGCAGCATACAGTGGCTGACTCTATTTGTGAAGCAAAGTACATGGCAACATTAGATGCAGCAAAAAAAATTGTGTGGCTAAGAAAGTTCATTATCGAGCTCAGAGTAGCACCCTCCATTGATGGTCCAGTCCTGCTCTACTGCGATAGCACTAGCATCATAGCTTAAGCAAAGAAATCGAAGGCACACCAGCAGACAAAGCACATTCTGCACTGCTTCCATTTGGTCTGTGAGATCATGGATCGCAGTGACGTTGACCTTTAGAAGATCGATGGAAAGAAGAACCTAGCCGACCCCTTCACTAAAGCCCTGGCAATCAAGGAGTTCGACAACCATAAGTCAAAGATGAGTATTAGATACTATGCCGAGTGGCTTTAGGATAAGTTGGAGTTATGGAGAATTATGTTCCAAAGCCAATTATCAGCCTGTTGATGGTTGAGATATTATAATTAATTTATTAATTAATAAAATATTTTAGCATCTTTTTTCATCATAAATTTACATCTTCTAATGAACTCCATTATTGTGATGAAGTCCTTAGGACTATTTAGTTTCGATAAAGAGAGGATTTATCGATTAGTCCTTAAATTTGTTCACGACCAAATGATAGGCTGTTAGTTAGGATGATAGCGTCTATCGAGCATAGGTCGCTATATGCCATATAGGTTGGTTGTCTTCTTAACCAAGGAGTGTGGAGACACGGGTATGGCATACAGGTGAGATGCATGGGTACATCATCATTGAACATGACCAACTCCAGAGCATTCTGCCATCAAGAATATCTTTGATGGGATATAGGTATAAGTATCCCTTTGACCTGACATCACCTTAGTGACTTCCAAGCAACTCACTATGCTTTGGTAATGGACTAACTAAATTTTTAATTTAGCAAAGGAAGGCTTCTAAGCATAGTCAAGTACTTACAAAGTCGGAGTGTGATCAAAATGGAATTGACCACTCCAAGAGTTGGAGAAGAATGTATCACTATATTTCAATATAGCAAAACCTTGGCCAGGGTAATCCATCAGATGGATTTGATATTTTGAAATATAATATGGACAACCTAATTAGAGTTGATAGTTGAACTCTGAGGTGTTCTACGAACATTATGGTTAAGAGGATGAATTATATGAAAACTATATTCGCATGGGTTCTAAGGATGGTGTTCTACACCTTTCGACCTATCCGGCCATCAGGTATCATTGCAAGATGGTCACTTTGATTGATACAAAAATTTGTTCCTATACTACCGACTTAGATTTAGACCTATGAGGTCACACACAATAGTGTTCACATTCTAATCGGATGGTTGATCAGTGATTTAGAATCATTTTAGGGTTAAACAATCAATACGACTGGTGTTTAACCTAGTGCAAGTGTTGCCGGAGAATTGATTAGCAATTCAATTGCTAATTAGCTTAATTTAATTAAGCTACAAGGTTAAGATTAAGTCTAATTAAAAATAATTTAATTAGATTTGGTTTGGACTTGATTGGATTAAGTCCAATTGGCTTATTGGATAAGTCAAGCGCAAGGAAGAACTAGTCCTAGTCTAACTAGGACTTAGGTCAACCCAATTTTTTAATTTAATTAAAAAATTAAATTAGAATTAAATCAAATTTAATCTAATTTAATTAAGTTTTGAAATGAGTTAGCATCTTATTTAATTGGGTTGGTTTACTCTTATTTATATTTGGTTAAAAGATCTTGTTTGACCAAGTCAAAATAGGAGTTCTAGTGTGACTAGGACTTCCTGTTCCTTGCGCCACCTAATCCTCATGCCTCACCCTTCTCTTTTTGTATTTTTGCATGAATAATCTCAATTCCCAAGGTTTCTCATGCCTCCCTTCTCTCTTCCTTTTTCTAACATGGAAGTTTGTTGGAAGACCAAGTCAAAAGGGAAATTAGTTTTGCTTAAGAATTCTATGAGATAGAATCCTTGTCAACCAAAACTCTTCCCAAAAGTGTGCCTACCCATCCTTCCTTATTTTATTTGATTTTCATGGTAGAAGAGGATATTTTTTTGTGCACCCCCCTTGCTGGTCCATAGCAGAAAAAAAAGGTGAGGGTGCCCAAGAGTTGTGCACCCCAACAACTTCCCTTATTTGGTCCTTCCTAGTCTAGGTTTTTAATCTAACTTAGACTCTAGATATATCTTTATTTAAAGAGAATTTTTAGCTAAAATTTTTGTGGATTATAGACATTTGAGATTCCTCTTTAGTGTAAAAAAAATTAAAGAAAAATTTGATAGATATATGTACCCTAAAAGTCAGAATTGGCTAACACTTGTAATACACTTCTAGGGGTAAAATTGTAATTTTGACTAAAAGCAATAAATGGGTTATTTTTTATCACATATGTGTATTTAGTGTCTGTGATACATCCTTTGAGTTAATGGTAATGATAATTCATATTTTCAAGAGTTGAAAATTTAAGATATTAATAATCATTGTTAACTCATAAATTACTTCCGACCATAGGATCATCACGAGGATGGTGATTGATCCGGAAGGTTGGTGTACAATCGCTTCTCTTTAGTAGATGAGTCTTGAGTCTACGGTGTGGAGACACCGGAGCGAGAGTACAGGTACTCGTTAGAGAACGAGGGCACTGAGCGTGACCACCTCGAGTAGTCATTAGGGAGTCTACCTTCTCGTCAATGACTGACTCGATGCTGCAGTAGTGTGTCTGGTTCTTTGACCTGAGATGCATCGGCAGTTCACCTTGAGGGTGTTATAGTTTGACTACACCATTACTCGGTCTCCTAGCCATATGGAACCCTGAGGTGTATGTTGGCTATGACATGTTCATTGTAGGAACTGGATTGCATCAAGATGGAATCTATCTACCTCGGTGGTAGAGGAGCAGCCCTATGATGATCATGAGAATCAAGTCCAGAAGCCCATGGCCATGGTAGAGTGAAATAATAGAAAGAGTTTCTATTTAGATTTTCACATTGGACTCGAATCGAATGATTACATCATATGACAGAGACTAGGGTTTGACGAGTTCACCTTAACCCTAATCTGATCGGGGCTCAAGATAGAAGAACTGAATCACACAGGTAGCTGCACCAAGAGGTTCGCATTCAGCTCTGATGGGTTGCCACCATATACTGCTAGGTGTCACTGGTGGATTTTGGGAGCAATTAGAATGATTTAGATGATCGATCATTCTAGCTGTTCGAATCAGAAGAGTTCTGATCCATCGAAAGGAGTTTCGATGATGTCGATGATAGAGATCATGACATATCCCATTACCATACAGAACTGAACCTAACTGGGTCACACAAACAAGGGTTTGAATCTGGTGATCATCAATTGAACTGATCTAGTTCAATTATCTGAATGAGATTCAATTAGGTTCAAGGAAATCGTGCTAGCACTCGATTGAACCTAACGTTCTTCTTTTACTATCATAAATAAGTTGTCCTGACTGAGCCAAAGGAGTTTGTGCTCAATCAGAGGCCTTCATATGGTCTGACTGGAGGTTGTCCAAGTCAGAATAGGTTGTCTTATTTTGTAAGACATTACCTGCCATTTTTGGTCACCTGCCATTTCTTGTTCTTTGACTTTGGTCAAAAGTCTACCTTTGACTGGTCAAACGTTGACCATTGACCACTTTGACTTTTGACCACATGTCATGCACCTATTGGAGAGCTGGTGGGGGCCTGTCCCCCTGCCAGAACCTGGCAAGGAGAAGGGCGCACGCCAACCCTGGCGTGTGCCCAAGTTGGAGGCGCCTAGGAGTCCTTGTTGGACAAGGACTCCATCTCCCTTTTGGATTCCAATTAGAGTTCTTCTAAGAATCCAACTTTGACTGGTCTTAGGCGCCCTCTAAGGAGGAATCCAGGGGTCTCTATTCCAACCAATCAGATTTAGATCTGATTTCACAAAGGGTTGTGATTGGTTGGGAAGAAGAGGAGTTGGATCACAAGCTAGTCTATAAATAAGACCCTGCGCCCAACTCAGATTAAATATATGATGAGATCATAGTTTCCCATGCCCCAAGGCTGCCTCTCCCCTCCTTCTCCATGCCAAACCACCTCTTCTCCCCTTGCTCTCCACGTCCAAAAGGAGTTTTGGACCTTGGTTGGTGCGATTCAGATCAAAGAAAGGCGATCAAAAGCAAGAAGGCTGCGCTGCTGCAAAAGGACGACTGCAGATCTTCAAAAAGAGTTTTGAAGATCCTCCAGATCAGATCCAGATCTGATTTTTGGAGGTGTGATAGAGAAGAAGAGGATCTCCAGATCCAACCCTGAGTGGATACCGGTAGAGGCCAGGCGCTTGCGTGGCTAAGATCCAGAACCTTCCGCTGCAATCAGGATCATCAACAGGGTAATAGGATTACCCAAATCAGGTAAATTAAATTTGATTTAATTTATTATTTTATTTTATTTTATTAAAATAATAAGAATCAGATCTGAAATATATCAAGATCTGATTGAGATCAAGAGAAAAAATTTTTGAAATATATCTCTTGATCTGATCAGATCTGAACGAACCTGGACCGGGAAATCAGGATTTCCCTTCAACTGGTATCAGAGCCATGGTTCTAAAAATTGTTTAGATCTGATTTTAATTTTATTTTAATTAAAAAATAATTGATTTTTAGATGTCACATGAGATGTGATCAGATCTGAAATCAGAAAAAATTAAAATTAAATGATTTGGATCTAAGAATTATGAAGATATGCATGACTAGTTCTAGAATAGAATAGTTCTATAGAATAGTTCTTGCATGTTTTTTGATTTAATCTGATTAAATCATATTTTAGATCTTTTTATTTACTATTTTTTGATATTATAAGTGTTATAATAACATCTGAAAAATAGCAAATAAAAATTATTTAATTTTTAAATATCATATGAGATATGATTGATGCATGTCTAGACTAGTTGTAGAATAGTTCTACATAATTGTCTAGATTAGAATTTATTTTGATTAGATCAATTTAAATCTAAATTTTTAGATTATTATGAGATAATTTAGATCTGAAAACATGCATGATTTGATACATGAGATGTATGCAAAATATGCCATGATTAGATCTACTTTGTATATGAGATATATGATATAGATCTATGATACTGTTTTGTAGTATTGAATGTTCCTGATTAAGGCGTTCCTCTTGGCCGTCCGGTCATAAGAACGAAGAAGGGTTTAAAGGCCCTCTCTTCCCATTCGATGGGGTGTTCTTATGATGTGTAGGGGTGCTGCGTGTTCGTCCTTAATCAGAAACCCAAAACTTACTTTCTGCAAAACCCTAGATCCTGAAACCCTAGGATTTATTGTGCATATTTTTGTTTATGAACCCTACTTAATTAAGAATTAAGTTTATGGAATATTAATTAGGTCTAAAATTGAGAATTTCAGATCTAAGACATATTCATAATACTGGGTTCGGGCTTGGGTAGCTCAATTAGGTCTAAGCGGTTGATCAAACCGAATCAAGAGTTGGTTAGATGGGATCAACAATGCTTAAATTGACCAGCCTAATAGGATTAAGTCTGGGTCAAGATCGAGTCACGATCAAGCAAGACCTAATTAGGCTCAGAGGTTAGAGTCTGGATTGTAGGCTAACCCAATTGGTTCTGACTCAACAATTTGGTGTCTAAGGTAAGTTTGGCACAGACGACCGACTGGTTTTTAATTGGAAGCTACTCGACCTGAATGCGTTCTTGTACGAGTTAATGGCATATTCCTTCCACCGGTCTCACTTACCTGGCCATATCTGTTGACACAGTTCTGATCTGAGGTGGTCAATAATCCGAGCTAACCCATGCCACTAGGTTAGTCATAATTGTTATGACTAAGCCAAGTCTAGTTTAATGAGACCTGAATCAATTCTCCCTAAGAAAAGATTAAGTCTGAGGTCTTCCACCATTGTAGATGTGCGGGCCCTTCCCGGGGTTGATTGTTCTCGGCTGGATACAGTGGCTCAGTTGCACCGGGAAGACGCAACCATGTCTATTAGGCATTGGATGCTATGGGCTGGAGGATGAGTTGGGCTCAATATTTGGATACGGTGAGAGACTCAATTAGGAACCCAGTCTATGCAAATGGTGGGTCTGACTTAACTAAGGAGTGGATCAATATTTCCGGATACGGTGAGATTCATGAATTAGAGACCAAGTTTGGGTGCACCATGATTAGAGAATCATTGAACAAGAGTTGTTCACTCATTGGCTAACCCATCACCAATAACTGTTAGGTGAGGTGATGAGTCAGTTGGTGAGACCGCACCACCCACTAGAAATCATTAATCGTGGAGATTTTTCGCATCTCTACAGAGGGAGTGTAGGGATCCGAGAAAATAGTGGGAGCTAATTTGTTTAAAAATAAAATCCCTAAACAAATTGGTCAAGTCAAAATTACAGTATCTAACTAGAATCTTTGACTCTCTACAGGAAAATGTCTGCGTCCAACCCATTGGCACGTATCCTGGACACACATAGACTGACTGGACCCAATTATAAAGATTGGCTCAGGAACTACAAAATTGTTTTGGGTTCGAGAAGTTAACCCATGTTTTGGACCAGGACCCTCCCACCTTACCAGCCCGTCCATCCACTGAACAGAGAGCGTCTCTGGAAAAAATGGATTGACGAAGATAATAAGGCCAGATATTACATGTTGGGCTCGATGTCTGATGAGCTCCAGCGCCAACATGAAGGATATCGGGACTGCTCGCCAAATGTTGGCTCACCTGCAGGAGATGTTTGGTGAACAGAGTCGCGCAGCCAAATATCAAGTCACAAAATGACTTTTTAAGGCTAAGATGCGTGATGGGCAGTCAGTCCAAGATCACTGTCTGACAATGATCAAGGACATGGAAGAGCTTGAGAAGCTCGGTGTGAAGTTGGACTTGGACCTGCAGAACGATATTATTCTGCAATCCTTGACTGATGCATATGGGCAATTCATCATGAATTACCACATGCATAAACTTCAGAATTCCTTGGCCGAATTAATGAATATGCTGGTTACCGCTGAGCTTTCTATGAAAGGTTCTAAAGGCTCAGTTCTTGCTATGGAACGGACTTCTTCCAAAAGAAAGTCTTATGGAAAGAAAAAGAAGTCTGTGAAAAAGCAAAAGGTGGAAGGATCAAAGAAGAAGAAGGCAGAACCGAAGAAAAAGGCCGATGGCAAAGGAAAGTGTTTCCATTGCAACAGCGACGGCCATTGGAAGCGGAACTGCCCTACTTACCTGGCCACCCTGAAGAACAAGAAGGAAGGTCCTTCTGGAGGTATGCTCGTTATTCGAGCAAAATGTGAATGCCAAACGACCTAGGGATAGTCCAAACGACAGATATCTATGGCACCTGAGATTAGGTCATATAGCAGAAGATAGGATCAACAAATTGGAGAAAAATGGGCTATTGAGTCCATTGACTTTGAGTCATATCCAACTTGTGAATCTTGTCTTCAAGGCAAAATGACTAAACTCCCTTTTGTTGGACATGGGGAGAGGGCCACAGATCTCCTTGCCCTAGTACATACTGATGTGTGCGGCCCATTTGATGTGCCGGCTAGAGGCAATTTTGTCTACTTCATTACCTTTACCGATGATCTGTCTAGGTATGGGTATGTGTATCTTATGAGACACAAGTCTGAAGCCTTTGAAAAGTTCAAAGAATTCAGACATGAAGTAGAAAAACAAACAAGAAAACCCATTAAGGTTCTTCGATCAGATCGAGGAGGTGAATACCTTAGCCGGAATTCCTAGACTATCTCAAGGAAAATGGCATAGTCTCTCAATGGACTCCACCAGGAACACCTCAACTCAACGGGGTTTCAGAATGGAGAAATCGGACTCTATTGGATATGGTTCGATCCATGATGAGCTTCACAGACCTCCCTGATTTTCTTTGGGGACACTCATTGTTAACTTCAATCTATCTACTGAATAGGGTTCCCTCTAAAACCGTTCCTACCACACCGTATGAGATATGGCACGGTAAGAAACCAAGTCTGAGTCATCTCAGAATTTGGGGTTGTCCGGCTCATGTCAAAAGACAACAAGCGGACAAGTTAGAGTTTAGGTCCTTTCAGAGCTCGATTCATAGGATATCCTAAAGAGTCATTAGGATACTATTTCTACATTCCAGAAGACCACAATGTGATTGTGAGTCGACATGCCATATTTCTTGAAAAATAGTTTATTCAAGATAGCGGCATTGGAAAGCAGATTCAAGCTTGATGAGAAAGTCTCACAAGCAGAACGAGCTAAGGACCAAGTGGAACCAAATCAGGTTGAGCCAATAAGAACACTACCTCCTCCACCTCGTAGATCGGAAAGAGTTTCCCGTCCCCCTGAAAGATACTTAGGTATTATTTCAGAGGATGTAGAGAAAATGTTCCTCATAGGTAATGGTGCTCATGGTGATGATCCCAAAACCTACAACGAGGCGATATCATCAGATATCGACTCGAGAAATGGCTTAGAGGCAATGCAGTCAGAAATTGACTCGATGCACTCAAACCAAGTCTGGACCTTGGTAGATCCACCAGAAGGTATAGTACCTATTGGGTGTAAATGGATCTTCAAGAGAAAGATTGGTGCAGATGGGAATGTGGAGACATTCAAGGCTAGACTAGTGGCAAAAGGTTATAGTCAACGCGAAGGCATTGACTATCAGGATACCTTTTCCCCAGTGTAGCTATGCTAAAATCCATCCGCACATTGCTTGCCGTTGCAGCCTATTTCGATTATGAAATATGGCAAATGGACGTGAAAATGGCATTCCTTAAATGGATATCTTGAGGAAGATATCTATATGGAACAGCCGCTAGGTTTCACATCCAGTGATACTGATCACAAGGTTTGCAAGCTGCAAAGGTCCATATATGGACTTAAGCAAGCATCTCGGAGCTGGAACACTCGTTTCAATGATGTGATCAAAAAGTTTGGTTTCATCAAAAAATGAAGAGGAACCATGTGTTTTCAAAAGGGTCAGTGGGAGCGCTGTTGTCTTCCTCGTATTGTACGTGGATGACATCCTCCTTATTGGGAATGATATTCCCATGTTGACATCAGTCAAAGATGTGGTTGTCCAAGGAATTCTCCATGAAAGACCTAGGTGAAGCATCCTTTATTCTAGGAATTAAGGTCTATAGGGATAGACCGAATAGGATGCTAGGACTTTCACAGAAGATGTACATAGAGAAAGTACTAAAGAGGTTTAGTATGGAAAACTCTAAGAGGGGATTAATACCCTTCAGACATGGTATTCATCTTTCCAAGAAGATGTGCCCCTAGCACACCTGAGGAAATAGAACGCATGAGCAAGATCCCTTATGCTTCTGCAATAGGGAGCCTCATGTATGCCATGCTATGTACACGACCTGATATAGCCCATGCTGTGAGTGTCACAAGCAGATATCAGTCAAATCCAGGTGAAGAACACTGGACTTCTGTGAAATGTATCCTTAAGTACTTGAGAAGAACTAAGGATATGATGTTGGTCTTTGGTAACGGAGAACTCCAAGTCCAGGGATACACAGACTCGGATTTCATGTCCGATATAGATGATCGAAAGTCGACATCTGGGAGTCTGTTTGTGTGCAATGGTGGTGCTATTAGCTGGAAGAGTTCCAAGCAAATGTGGTGATACCACCTCATCCGCGATTACCTCGAGAAGGGTTACGTCGAGGTCAAGAGAGTCAACTCCACAGATAATGTGGCAGACCCACTTACAAAGCCGTTGGGCCAGCAGAAGATCGAAGCCCACCTTGAGAAGATGGGACTTAGACTTGTAGCCAATTGGCTTTAGGACAAGTGGGAGATTGTTAGATATATGTGCCCTAGAAGCCAGAATTGGCTGACACTTGTAATACACTTCTAGGGGCAAAATTATAATTTTGACTAAAATTCAATAAAATGGGTTATTTTCTATCACATATGTGTATTTAGTGTCTGTGATACATCCTTTGAGTTAATGGTAATGATAATTCATATTTTCAAGAGTTGAAAATTTAAGACATGAATAATCATTATTAACTCATAAATTGCTCCCGACCATAGGATCATCACGAGGATGGTGATTGATCCGGAAGGTTGGTGTACAATCGCTTCTCTTTAGTAGATGAGTCTTGAGTCTACGGTGTGGAGACACCGGAGCGAGAGTACAGGTACTCGTTAGAGAACGAGGGCACTGAGCGTGACCACCTCGAGTAGTCATTAGGGAGTCTACCTTCTCGTCAATGACTGACTCGATGCTGCAGTAGTGTGTCTGGTTCTTTGACCTGAGGATGCATCGGCAGTTCACCTTGAGGGTGTTATAGTTTGACTACACCATTACTCGGTCTCCTAGCCATATGGAACCCTGAGGTGTATGTTGGCTATAGCATGTTCATTGTAGGAACTGGATTGCATCAAGATGGAATCTATCTACCTCGGTGGTAGAGGAGCAGCCCTATGATGATCATGAGAATCAAGTCCAGAAGCCCATGGCCATGGCAGAGTGAAATAATAGAAAGAGTTTCTATTTAGATTTTCACATTGGACTCGAATCGAATGATTACATCATATGACAGAGACTAGGGTTTGACGAGTTCACCTTAACCCTAATCTGATCGGGGCTCAAGATAGAAGAACTTAATCACACAGGTAGCTGCACCAAGAGGTTCGCATTCAGCTCTGATGGGTTGCCACCATATACTGCTAGGTGTCACTGGTGGATTTTGGGAGCAATTAGAATGATTTAGATGATCGATCATTCTAGCTGTTCGAATCAGAAGAGTTCTGATCCATCGAAAGGAGTTTCGATGATGTCGATGATAGAGATCATGACATATCCCATTACCATACAGAACTGAACCTAACTGGGTCACACAAACAAGGGTTTGAATCTGGTGATCATCAATTGAACTGATCTAGTTCAATTTATCTGAATGAGATTCAATTAGGTTCAAGGAAAATCGTGCTAGCACTCGATTGAACCTAACGTTCTTCTTTTACTATCATAAATAAGTTGTCCTGACTGAGCCAAAGGAGTTTGTGCTCAATCAGAGGCCTTCATATGGTCTGACTGGAGGTTGTCCAAGTCAGAAAAGGTTGTCTTATTTTGTAAGACATTACCTGCCATTTTTGGTCACCTGCCATTTCTTGTTCTTTGACTTTGGTCAAAAGTCTACCTTTGACTGGTCAAATGTTGACCATTGACACTTTGACTTTTGACCACATGTCATGCACCTATTGGAGAGCTGGTGGGGGCCTGTCCCCCTGCCAGAACCTGGCAAGGAGAAGGGCGCACGCCACCCTAGGCGTGTGCCCAAGTTGGAGGCGCCTAGGAGTCCTTGTTGGACAAGGACTCCATCTCCTTTTTGGATTCCAATTAGAGTTCTTCTAAGAACCAACTTTGACTGGTCTTAGGCACCCTCTAAGGAGGAATCCAGGGGACTCTATTCCCACCAATCAGATTTAGATCTGATTTCACAAAGGGTTGTGATTGGTTGGGAAGAAGAGGAGTTGGATCACAAGCTTAGTCTATAAATAAGACCCTGCGCCCAACTCAGATTAAATAATGATGAAAATCATAGTTTCCCATGCCCCAAGGCTGCCTCTCCCCTCCTTCTCCATGCCAAACCACTCTTCTCCCCTTGCTCTCCACGTCCAAAAGGAGTTTTGGACCTTGGTTGGTGCGATTCAGATCAAAGAAAGGCGATCAAAAGCAAGAAGGCTGCGCTGCTGCAAAGGACGACTGCTGATCTTCAAAAGAGTTTTGAAGATCCTCCAGATCAGATCCAGATCTGATTTTTGGAGGAGGCGTGATAGAGAAGAAGAGGATCTCCAGATCCAACCCTGAGTGGATACCGGTAGAGGCCAGGCGCTTGCATGGGTAAGATCCAGAACCTTCCGCTGCAAACAGGATCATCAGCAGGGTAATAGGATTCCCCAGATCAGGTAAATTAAATTTGATTTAATTTATCTTTCAATTTTATTTTATTAATATAATAAGAATCAGATCTGAAACATATCAAGATCTGATTGGGATCAAGAGAAAAATTTTTGAAATATATCTTTTGATCTGATCAGATCTGAACGAACCTGGATCAGAAAATCAGGATTTCCCTTCAAAATTCATCTAGGTTGTAGAGATATTGAAAACACAAATTATGGTGTCTAGAAAAAAGAACAAAGAAGAAGAAGAGGGTCTTCTTCTAGGATTTTTGCTCCAGATCTCTTTCTCCCTTTTTGTGAGCTTTTGAGAGGTGTCTCAACATCACAAATCTTCCACTTTTCTTTTGATATGTTAAAGTATCCAAGTTTCAAAGAAGAAAGCATCGGATCAACCATCGAAGAGAGATCTGCATAGTGCTAGCATACTATGCTGATTTCCTGCATCAAGATCTCTGATCATATTCATGGGCTCGTGTGGACGACTCCTAGAGGCTGGATATGTGTGCGGCTAGTGACTTCATCCTTATGCCCAGATCAATAAGTTAGAACATCTAACTTGCTTAGGTAATAGATCTGATCTATTAACTTCGTACCTACATTTGATGTAGTGTAGATCTAGGTTGATTTGATCAATCTTTTCTTTCTTATTTTGATTTTAATTTTTAATTTAATATCATGCCTTGATCATGTAATAGATTTAAGATCTAGGTGTTTATATATTTATTTAAATAAATATTTAATTTATTTAAGTCTTTCGCTACATGATCTTGAAAAAAGCTTCAAGATCTATCCGTGAAACCTTAGATCTGGTTCCTTCAGTGTGTGCTTTTCTCTTGCTTATCTTATCTCTCATAACTCACTCACCTAGCATTCAAATATTTTATTTCTACACATACTTGCTTTAAATTTTAAAAACCCAATTCTCCCCCCCATCCTTTTTGGGTTGTCTAGTTGGACAATAATTGGTATTAGAGCCTTGATTCTCTGCTAATTGTTGATCTTTTCAATTAAGAGAAAAAGATCATGATAACCCAATGAGAAGGATCTCTTGCCAAAGGGCAGCCCATCAATAGGCCACCTCTTTTCAATGGATCCAACTGTACTTATTGGAAAGCTCGCATGCACATTTTTATATAAACCTTTGACCATGACATATGGAGTATCATTGTTAATGGGCCGCACACACCAACAATCACTATGAATGGCATGTCTTCTCCTAAGCCGGAGAAGGATTGGGATGAATCGGACAAAAAGCTTGTCCAATTAAATGTCAAGGCAATGAATGTTCTTTATTGTGCCCTTGATGCTAATGAGTTTAATCGAATTTTCATTTGCAATTCTACAAAAAAAATTTGGGATAGACTTGAGGTTATGCATGAAGGGATAAATCAAGTCAAAGAAACTAAGATCAACATGCTAGTTCATTGATATGAACTATCTAAAATGGATCCAACTAAATCTATCACTAGCATGTACACTAAATTTATTGATGTTACAAATTGTTTAAAGAGTCTAGGAAAGGTTTATACAATTAGTGAATTAGTGAGAAAGATTCTCAGGTCATTGCCAAGGTCATGAGAAGCCAAAGTGACAGTCATCTAAGAGGCAAAAGATCTGAACACACTACCACTTGAAGAACTTATCAGATCATTAATGA
This sequence comes from Cocos nucifera, assembly GCA_006176705.1. Lineage (NCBI taxonomy): Eukaryota > Viridiplantae > Streptophyta > Magnoliopsida > Arecales > Arecaceae > Cocos > Cocos nucifera. The sequence continues at coordinate 64,747 of QRFJ01005576.1, forward strand.
CTCATGAGCTTGCAATGGGACGGCACAGTGAGGAAGACAACAAGAAGAAGAAAATATTGGAAAATATGTCCTAAAGCCAATCATCTAAGAAGTACATGATTGAAATTAGTATATGAATTATATAATAATAATAGTTATTTGGATGGTTCATCATAAAATTTCTATTATCCTTAAATGAACTTCTAAATAATGATGAAGTCCCTAGAACCACAATCAATCAATAAAGAAGGATTTATTGGATGGTTCTTAAATTGTTCATAATCAAATGATAAGTTATTAACAAGGATGATAACTTATCGAGTGTAGGTTGCTGTATGCCATATGCATTGATTGTCCTTGTAACCAAGTAGTGTGGAGACACTGGTATGGCATCCAGGTGAGATGTAGGAGTACATCTACATTGAACATGATCAATGTAGCACTCTACTGTCAAGAGTAGCTAGCTAAGGCCAATGGATATAAGTGTCCCTCTGACCTGAGATCACCACAGTGACTTACAAGCAACTCACTATACTTTGGTGCCGGACTGCCTGTATTTCTAATATAGAGTTAAAAAATTTTTGGGTACAGTCAAATACTTCTAAAGTTAGTGTGTGAGTCAAGATGGGATTGATCACTATTGATTAACATTAGGAAGAGAATAACTCACTATGTCTCAATTTAGCAAAATTTGGGCCTGGGTAATCCTTATGAGGTGTCACGGGATTTGCAAAACTTTGAGACATAACAGAGATGACTTGTATGAGTGTTTGATAGTATACTCAAAGTTGTCTTGAGCATTACTAGTCATAGGGATAAATTATACGGTAACCATGGGTTAGGGTTCTAAGAATATTGCTTTGCATACATTCGACCTATCCAGACGTCGGGAACCATTACTAGATGGTAACATCGATTGGTATAGAAATTGATTTCTGTGCTATTGACTTAGGTTCAAACCTATGGAGTCATACACATTAGAGCTTATAATCTGAAAGGATGGTTAATCGATGATTGAGAATCATTTCGAGGTCAAACATTCAATGCGATTGATCTTTGACCTAATGCAAGTGTTGCAGGAGGATCGATTAGCAATTGAATTATTAATTGGCTCAATTTGATTGAGCAATTAGGCTAAGATCAAGTCTAATTGAATTAAATTTAATTAGAATTAGTTTGCATTTAATTAGATTAATTCTAATTGGTTTATTGGATAAGCCAATTGCAAGGAAAGAATAATTCCATGTTTGACTAGGACTCGGGTGCACCTAATTGATTTAGAATTTATATTAGATTTAAATTTTGATTTAATCTAATTTAATTAGGCTTCTAGTTGGACTAGGATCATCCTTAATTGGGTTATATTTAATCTAATTTAGATAAAATTTAAATTAGATTTAAAATAATTTTGACCTAATCAAATAAGAGGAGTCCTAGTTGGACTAGGACTCTCTCTCTTTCTCTTGCACCTAAGAAAGCCCATGACCACCTAATTTTTTTCTGAGGTTTATGAATAATTTTCCATACCTAAGAGCTTCTCCATGCCCCACTAATTTAGATTTTTGGGAGTTTGATTTGACTTGGTCAAAACTAGAAAGAGTTTGGGATTTGTTCCCTACTTGGAAGAGTCCGCTTTGACCAAATCTCTTCCTTCTTGTTTTGGACTCCTCTACCCATGCCCTCCTTTTGTGTTTCAGCCCTTTTTCTCTTTGTTTTGTGCATGAGAATCAGTGGTTACATGAAAAAATAAGTGGGAGGTGGCATCCAAGTGTTGGATGCCCCATAGAAGTTCCCTATTTGACTAGGTTTTGACCTAGTCATGAAGTAAAAAGGGGTGCCTCCTTTGAGATGGTTAGAGGATGTGATAAATCTTAAAAGAATTATAAAAAAATAGAGGAGAAGGAGTAGAAGGCGTGGAGGATTTGTGGTGCCAAGATTCTTGGAGAAGAGCCCTCAATTAAGACATCAAATGTTGATGTCTTAAAGAGATAAGGGAAGAGAAGATTATCTTCTCTTATATTTTTCTTTTATGTTTCTATCTTCCTATTTTATTTATGATTTTTATATGATAAAAATTTGAGAGAGAGACAGGATTTAGGTGTGGGGATGAGTGCTCCAAGTTGTTGGGGCATGGTGTTATTTTTTGGACATGATTTGATCATGTCCTTATGAGAGAAGGAGAAGAGAAGAAAGATCTTCTCTTAGGATTTCTTAGAGAACCCTTCCTCTCCAATTTTTATGAAAATTTTATATGATGAAAATAAAAAAATATTAGAACTAGAAACTTAAAAAAAATTCTAGAGGAGAAGGTCTCCTCTTGTCCTAGCATAGAGATATTTTCAAGACATCAACCGTTGATGTCCTGAAGGAAAAGATTTATCTTCTCTTAGAATTTATTTTTCATGATCTTATTTTCTGATTTTTGAAAGATCCAAGGGTTGGATTTCTCCCATATTCCTCCTCATATTCTTAATCTCTTGGAGTGTCCAAGAGATCCGAAGAACATATATTTGATTAACCATCAGGATGGATCCGCGAGAAGCTAGCACTTTGAGCAGATCTTCATTCGATGAACCTCCGATTGTATTGCAGATTTGTGTGGATCACTTGTAGAGGTCGGACACTTGTGCGGCTTCAAAGATAATAATGGATTCAACTGTGAAGTTTTTGATCCATGCAAAGATAAGAGATCTGATCTCTTGGTGACCTAGATGTGATCTAGGATTAAATCTAGAATTATTCTAGATCTAGGTATTGATATGATCAATACCACTTATGATTAATTTAATCTTAGATTTTATTATAACATATTATAGATCCTTGATGTAGGATTTTATAATTTGATTACATGCATGTTGTAGATTAAAATGTTTAATCTATGTCTTCTGCAGCTCTATATTTCGAAAAGGTTTTAAAATCTATGCATGAAACCCTGCATGTTACCCCTAACAGTGGTATTAGAGCATCTAGGTTCTTTTATAACATTATCATATTTGTATTAGATTAAATCTAAAAATTTAAATTAATTGAAGATTGCACATATTACCATAAGGTTGTCCTATTGTAAGGTTAACTCCTTATAATAAAACGGTCATCCTAGTATGTGCTGATCTGAATCTGAATCATGAATAATTTAGATTAGATCTAAGAAAATTTATGATTCAATATTTTAATTTAAATCTAAAACTAAATGGATATTTGATCTATTTTAGATTATTTAGATTAGATCTAAATAATATTAGGATTGCACATACTGTCATAAGGTTGTCCTACTGTAAGGTTTATCCCTTACAGTGGAAAGGTTGTCCTAGTATGTGCAGATCTAAGAAACTTAAGTCATAAATAAATTAGATGAGATCTAAAATAATTTATGGTTTATTTTTATATTTTGATTCTAATTTTAAATGATTTATGATCTGATCCACATGATGTGTTTTATGTTTAGATCTAGATTCTCTTATTGCATATGTTGATATGTAATATTTGTTTTGAATCTAGAATGTATATGTATGACATATTTATTTTATAGAATTTAAATTGAGAATTTACTTTCTATAAAATCTTAGATTCGAATCCCTAGAACGTGATCTAAATAATGAAATAAATCAGATCTAAAATCATGTATTGAATATGATTCAATATAAATTATTTATAATTTAAAAATATTTTAAATAATAAAATTAGAAACTAGTTCTGAGGTTCCATAAATCCAAACTTTGAACTTAATTAAGAATTAAGTGATTGTTTAGGATCTAGGTTTGTGATTTGAAGATCCTAAGATAATTTCATAAAACTTGGGTTAAAGGTTAAATGGGTTAGTTTTGATTAGGACATCAACTGGGTTAGACCTAGGATTAGATTAAATATGAACTTAGTTGAGAAATTAATCAAACCTCATTAATAGTTAATTATGATTAGGTCATTTTTTTTCTATAGATCAATTCAATAGTTATAGTTGATCAAAGTCTATATATTTAACAAATGGATCTGATCGTGGCTCAGTGGTCGAGCTCGAGTCTTTAGGCAGATCAAATTAAAACTGACAAACCAATTGGTGTCTAAGGTAAGTTTGACATTCCAGATCGATGGTTTTTAATTAACAGCCTACTTACCTGGCCATTTCTGATGGTGTCTAAGGCAAACCTTGGCAGACCCTCCCACCGATCTCACTTATCTGGCCAATATGGTTAATCAGATTTTGATTAGGTTACTTATTGATTTGAGCTAACCTATGTCACATAGAAAATTAGTGAGACTGATTTCATTTAGTGAGACTGATATAGGTGCCCATGGACCAAAATTGATCATAATCCTCATCAGTGATTTGTGAAGTCAGTTAGAGGACCTGACTTGGTGAAGTCAGTGGAAGCAAATTAATCCATATCCTTTCTATCCTTAAATCACTAATAATTTAAATTCTTTAAAATTATTAGATCCTTAAAATGATGAAGTTATGGAGATAATTGAGTCATAGCCTCCCATTAAGGTGTTTGATAATAAGTCTATTAACTCAATAATCATTAGAGGCCCAAAGGCTTGGTGCTTGTTAACTAATGGAATTATCATTCATCATATGACGACTTGGATGTGTCTTTCTAATGGTGGTTAGGTTGGCCAACCAATGTTGGGTCTAATCATTCGTTAGTTAGATGTACCAAGTATAGTTATGTTAATGGTTGGACCTAATCAGATCCTTACAGTGGAGGCCAAAGCCTACTGATTAGGTTTCTGAGGCAAAATTAAATTACTAAAAATTATATGAAGAAATAATTGGTTATGAACCCACCTTTAAATGTACATGGGTTGGCCAACCAAAGTTGGGCTCATGTGTAGTCTATGTAGATTCTAGTACCTACTAGGGAATTAAAGTAATTCTCTGAATTAGAGGTAGAGACTACCAATTCGAACAAAATAGTGGAAGAATCTTTAGACTAAAGTCCACGTTTTTAGGCTTAATATAATTCATATACTTAGGTTATTATTCTCTATTCTCAGATTAAGGCTAAACTCTAATTGCTCCTATCACTATTATGTGAGCTCAGAAGTGGCACTCCTAAATCTTGAAAACATGTGAAGACAGATCATGGGAAGATGGAAGCAAATCGAAAAAAGAATCAGTCTCAATAGTAAAATTCAAAAATTAGGCTGACTCACTTTGAGACTGAGCCGGCTTAGTTGAAAACTAAGTCAGCTCAATTCAGAACTGGGTTGGCTAGGTCTCAGAGAAAAATTCAGATAGAAAGTAGCATTTTCAGACTGTTGACATGGTACACCATTGGGTCAGCTCAGTTTGGGACTGAGCTGACCCAGTCGCAAGTTAGTCGACTTAGTCTAAAATTGGGCCAACTTAGCTTTCGCAAGTTATTATTTTATGTACGTGGGTTGTTTGAGTTTCAAAAGTTTTTCTATGAGCTTGGTCTTGATCCTTTGTAAAGTATATACATTGAAAATAGGTCAAAATTGTAAGGATGCTGAAATATAGTGAATAAAAGTTCTTTTCTTTCGAAAATCTTTTCTTCTCTTCTTCTCTATTTCTTGATTTATTTGATCATACTTCTGCAGAAATCTCTAAGAAGTACTTTCTTGTTGCTTGGCTAATCACCAGTGGCCACATCGATCCATGTGGGAAGAGCACATATTCCCAACATTTGGTATCAGAGCGGTGTTGCATAGAAGGAAGGAAGACACCTATGGTTTACTACATCCAGGATCTGTTGCATCAGGTTTTATCCTAAAAACTTCTAGTTTACTTCATGGTTGTCTCTAGATTGAGGTGGAGATTGTTTACATGAAGGAACACGATAATACAGAAGTTTGAAAAGAGAATCGAGGGCTAGTTAGATTTTCTTTGAAGGATAGTTTTACTGGTGTGTGATCGTGAAGGATATTAGGGATCTATTCTTGACTTGTTTGAAGTCATGGGATTAAGTGGATTCAAGGTGGATTTTGAGAAGTTCGATGGTAAGAGAAACTTTACCCTATGGCAGCAAAGAATAAAGGACTTATTGGTTCAGCAGATGATCTACAAGGTCTTGATAAAAAAAGGGTCAAAAAAGATCAGTGCTGAGAATTGGAAAGAGTTGGAGGAAATTGCTTTTAGCACATTCTGGATGTGCTTGGCTGATCAGATTTTTTCCAAAGTTTCCATAGAAACTATGGCAAAGGGGCTCTGGGAGAGACTGGAGAATACATACATGGAAAAGAACATGACGAACAAGCTGTGGTAAAATAAATAGCTCTATAGTTTGAGGATGCCCAAAGATGGAGATCTTGTTGCACATATCCAAAAGTTCAATCAGGTGTGTTCTGAGGTGATGAGTTTGGATGTGAAGATCGATAAGGAGGATTGAACATTGCTACTATTATGTTCTCTCCCAGGTTCATATGATGGTCTCATAACAACTTTAGTTTATGGGAAGGAGACCCTAAACTATGAAGAGGTTGTTGGTGTGCTCAGATCAAATGAGCAAAGGGTGAAGATCTGCAAGGGAGACCCTAAGTCTGAGATCTTGGCTGTAAACGAAAGACAGAGAAGATCAAAGGAGAAGATAAGAGAGAAATCCAAGGGTAGGTCAAAGTCCCATGATTAGAGGAAGATGACATTGAAATGTTATAAATGTCATCAACCTGAACACCTAAGGAGAGATTGTCCTCTTTTAGGATCAGAAAAAGAAAAGGCCAGCAAGAAAGATGATACAACTTCTATGAGTAGTGGAGAAGACCTACTAGTTGTATCAGATGGATCCATAGAGTGCGATATTATGTGGATATTAGATTTAGCTTGCTCGCACCACTATACTTCTCATCGGAAGTGGTTTGCTACCTACTAAAAGGCTGATGGTGGAACTATCAACCTTGGAGATGATCATCCATGCAAAGTAGCTGGAATTGGCTCTATTAGGGTGAGATTGTATGATGGATTCATTCGTACATTATCAAATGTCAGGCATATACCAGAGTTGAAAAAGAATTTGATTTCTTTAGGCTACTTGGAGGAGTAGGGTTATGCTTTTAGTAGCCAAGCTCGGAGTGAATGTCAAAAAAATTTTAAGGAAGCTTTGGTTGTGATGATAGGTAGAAGACTGAGCAACAATCTTTACAAAATGGAAGGCTTAGTGGTAAATGATAGTACAGAGGTGCTAGCAATGACACAAGAGGAGCAGATTTTATATCGATTATGGTACTATCGGATAGGTCATATGAGTGATCGTGGGCTCACAGAACTAAGTAGAAGACGTATGATCCCAACCCTGAAGAAGAAGGGAATAGATCTTTGTGAGTCGTGTATCTTTGGTAAATAGCATAGGATAAAGTTTTCCAGAAGTACCAAGTGTAGCGAGGGAGTGCTGGATTTAGTGCACTCGGATGTGTGGAGACCAGCTCCTGTATCAACTAGAGATGGGGCAAAATACTTTATTACTTTCATTGATGATTTTTCAAGGAAGGTGTGGGTTTATCTGATCAGAGAAAAATCATAGGTGTTTGCCCAGTTCAGAGCTTGGAAAGCTAAAGTAGAGAAGGAGTCAAGGAGATAGGTAAAGTGTCTGAGGTCAGACAATGGAGAGAAGTATATTAGCCTAGAGTTTAGAAGATACTATGAGGAAAATGGCATCAAACACCATTACACGGTGAGTATGACTCTCCAGCAGAATGGTGTCATGGAGAGGATGAACCAGACACTGATCGAGAAAGCACGGAGTTTGAGGCTACAGACATCACTCCCAAAGTCCTTTCGGGGTGATGCTCTAATTTTTTTTTATTTTCTTGTGAACAGGTCCCCTTATTATAAGTTGAATGGAGGCATTCTAGAAGAGGTCTGGAGTGAAATGAAAGTGGAGCTTGGCTACTTGAAAGTCTTCGATTGCACAACCTATGCACATGTGGAGGCAACTGAGAGGAGCAAATTACACCTGAAATCTCAAAAGATGACATTCATAGGATATCCACAAGGGGTACCTACTATGGGACTCTCAGGCACATAAGTCAGCGATCAGTAAGGACGTTATCTTTGATGAGAAGAGCATCTTAAGGAGGTCTGGGATAGATGGAACTGGAGAAATAAAGATGAACAGCGGTGGCCAGTCAGAGAATGATGGCATGTAGGTTACATCCACTTATAGGAGTGTTCCTATTGAGGTTGAGTTGGGTAGAAAAGTATTATCTCATATTGAAAATCAGCATGAAGGATCAATAGTTCAGATAGATGTGCGGAGCAACCATAGACATTAGGCAAAGATGTGCCAGTGGGAGTGGCTTTGCACAAGCCCCAGCATACTATTAGGAGATTGGTCAGATATGGCATTGATGAGGTTATCGCCTATGCACTCATCACTGCTAATGAAGATCTAGAGAATTATGCAGAGGCCATGGAGAGCGAGGATCATGATTCATGGATGCATGAAGGCCATGATGGAGGAGATGGCATCACTTGAGAAGAATTAGACAAGGCAGTTGGTTGATCTTTTAGAGGGTTTTCGACCTATTGGCTCAAAGTGGGTGTTCATAAAGAAAGAAGCACCTTCAGAATAAGGTGGAATCAGATTCAAAGCAAGGTTGGTAGCAAAGTGATACTCATAAAGGAAAGGGATTGACTACACAAAAAAAATTTCTCCTATGGTCCGTCATACATCTATTTGAGTTTTGCTGTCACTAGTGGTACAGCATAACATGGAATTGGAACAGATGGACGTGAAGACGACCTTCCTTCATGGGACTTTGGAGGAAAGAATCTATATGAAGCAGCTAGATGGTTTCATGGAGCTAGGATAGGAAGAAAAGGTGTTTTACTCAGAAAGTATTTGTATGACTTGAAATAATCCCCTCGTCAGTAGTATCGAAGGTTTGATAGCTTTATCTTGAGCCTGGCTTTCAGCAGATGTAAACATGATTGTTGTGTCTACGTCAAGGATGTAGATGAGGAGGATGCCTGATACCTATTATTGTATGTAGATGACATGCTCATAGCCAGTAGAAGCATGGATGCTGTGAAATGGTTGAAAAGGGCATTATGATCGAAATTTGAGATGAAAAATTTGGATTCAGTTGAGAAAATCCTTGGAATGGAGATTTGCAGAGATAGGTGCAAAGGATTGCTCCATTTATCACAAGAAAAATATGTCCAAAAGGTTTTGGAGAGATTTAGGATGGAGAAGGCCAAACCTATAGAGACGCCATTGCCGAACCATATGTCTCTCTCTAAGTTATAGTGCCCCTAGTCAGAAGAGGAGAGAAAGTACAAGAAATGAGTCCCTTATGCAAATGCTATAGACAGTGTGATGTACACTATGGTGTGCTATATACCAGATATAGCACCTGCTGTGAGCATGGTTAATAGATACATGGCTAACCCTGGAAGGAATATTAGAAAGCATTAAAATGGATATTGAGATATCTACATGAAATAAGGGATTATGGTTTGGTGTTTGGTGGGCAGTCGAAAGATTTGGAGAACAATCTGTAAGGATGTGTGAAGTTTCAAGTCCTCTGGAAGGATTCGTTGATGTAAATTATGCTGGTGATCTTGATGTAAGGAGGTCTACTACTGGATACCTCTTCTACGTATATGTTGGATCGGTGTCTTGGAGATCAACCTTTCAGCCAATCACGGCCTTGTCTACTATAGAGTCCAAGTACATTAGGATAACAGAGGTTGCAAAGGAAGCCCTTTGGCTTAGGAGGCTGATTGATGAGTTGGGGGTGGAGCATAGCAAGGTTATGTTATTTAGTGATAGTCAGAGTGCTCTGATGTTAGCACAGAACCCAGTCTATCATGCGCGCACAAAGCATATAGACATGAGGTACCATAGGATCAGAGAGCTGGTGGAGGAAGGTGAAGTGGAACTGATGAAGGTCCATACCAAGGAGAATCAGTCTGATGCACTCACGAAGGTACTGCCTAGAGATAGCCTTCAAAGATGTGTGGCACATATGAATCTGTTGAGAAGAGATGAGTTCACAAGGACTTGGAAGCACCAAGATTGAGAATGTAAGCTCAGAAGTGGCACTCCTAAGTCTTGGAAACATTAGAAGACATATCATGGGAAGACGAAAGCGAGTCGGAAGAAGAATCAGTCTTAATAGTAAAGTTCAGAAACTAGGCCGGCTCACTCTGAGACTGAGCCGGCTCATTTAGGAATTACGTCGGCTCAATTCAGGACTAGATCGACTAGATCTCAGAGAAAAATCTAGACAGAAAGCAGCATTTTTGGGCTATTGGTACAGTACACAACTGGGTCGGCTTAGTCTAGGACTGAGCCAACCCAGTCGCAGGTTAGCTGGCTCAGTCTAAAATTGGGCCAGCTCAGTTTTTGTAGGTTATTATTTTATGTACGTTGGTTGTTTGGGTTTGAAAAGCTTTTCTATGAGCTTGGGCTTGATCCTTTGTAAAGTATATATACTGAAAATAGGTCAAGGTTGTAAGGATGCTGAAATAAACTGAATAAAAGCACTTTCCTACCAAAAATCTTTTTTTCTTTTCTTCTCTATTTCTTAATTTATTTAATCATGCTTTCATAGAAATCTCTAAGAAGTACTTTCTTGTTGCTTAGATAATCACTAGTAGCCATGCCGATCCATGTGGGAAGAGCATATATTCCCAATATGTTAGATAGTGATGACTTATGGGACCCAACTTTGATAATTAGTATCGAAAGTTGAATTTGGTTTAGCAGTACGAATGGTTTCATATTGGAGCTTCAAAGTCCAGTCGAAATAATTAATCCATGGTTAACCCAAATCAGGCATAGTGCTTCTAATGTTAGAAGCAGGGTCATAAGAAGAAGATTTGTCTTGCTTCTCTTGACCATAACAGGCTGAACAAGAGAAAGGTGCAAAAGTTGCTCATTAAAGATGTTATATGATAACACCTTAAAATTTTTCTATAAATAATTCTACTACATGGGTATTAGATGTCGATAGTCTTGTTTAATTTGTTGCAGACACTACAAGTAAATGGGATATTTAAAAATGATAAGAAATACCTGAACGTTGGGGATGGAAGTCTTGTTCCAATCCTAGCTTTAGGAATTATCAAGCTTATTTTCAATAGATGCCATTTTGAGTGATTGTCACTATTGTCCATCGTTTATGATAAATATGATCTTTGATGGCCTTTTGGTCAGAGATGGTTATCATTTATCAATAAAGAAGATTGTTGTGATATTATTTGAATAATATTATAGCAATACATGGATAATAAAGAAATGATATTTAATATTTATATAGCCTGTTAAGTATAATGTACACACCCAAGTTAGATTATGTCATGAATATCTATCTTTGGTATTATAGACTTAGTCATCTTGATAAGAATAGGATAAATGGATTAGCTTGAGAGAAAAACCTCGACATCAATGATTGTGAATCATTGATAGCCTATGAATCTTGTCTTCTTGGAAAGATGACAAAGTCATCTTTTATTGAAAAAGGTGAAGGAGCCAATAAAGTTCTATGTCTCATACATAGTGATATATATAGACTTATGAACTTAAGTGCCAAAGAAAGATATTAATATTTCATTATAGATGACCTATCTGGGCATGGGTGCGTCTGGCCTAAATTATTTGAAATGTTCAAATGATTTAATAATGAAAAAAGAAAAAAATACTAGAAAGGGCATTGGAACTCTTCGATCAGATCGAGGAGGCGAATAATTATCCAGTGAGTTTGTGACATATTTAAAAGAGAATTGGATTCTCTCTCAGTGGATTTTTTTTTGGAAAACAGTGTATCTGAAAGGAGAAAAGTGAACTTTGGTAGACTTGGTTCAATCCACGATAAGGTTCACTTGTTTGCCTGCTTCAGGGTTATGCTCTTATGGTTACTAGTTTTACTCTGAATTTATACCAAGTAAATCTATTATAAAGACTCCATATTGAATATGGATCGGGCATAGACCTAGACTCTCTCACTTTCGAGTTTGGAGTTGATCGGTCTATGTCATATATTTGCACACAGATAAACTTGGAGCCTGGTCCAATAGATGTTTAAAGGGTTGTTAATTCTACCATGCTAAAGAACATAAGATGTTCATCAGCAGTAGGGCATACCTTTTAGAAAGAAGTTCTTTTGAGAAGGAACTGATGCCTATTAAGTTGAACTTGAAAAAGTTTGACTGGTAGAAAAGAACTGACGTAATCTAGTAAACCTGTAGAATCAGATTTGATCAGATCAAATTTGGAGCCCATTAAAGTATCACCTTTAAGGAAATCCGATAGAGTACCACATTAGCTAGATAGATACTTCAGTATCTTGATCCGGGATGGCGATCCTATTGAGCTTGATAAGAACAACAAGGATTTGATCACCTATAGGGATACAATGTAGTGATCTACAGCCACATGATCCAAATTGAAGTCCATGGAAATCAATAATGTATGGATACTAGTTGATTCACCTAAAGTGATAAAATCCATTGGGTGTGAATGGATTTTCAAAAGGATCAGAGTAGCATAGATGGAAAGGTGAAGGCCTTAAAGCCCGTTTGGCTATTACCTCAGAATTAGAACATACATTTTGAATGTATGCCTTTGTTATGAACAAAGATAAATTCTGCATTTGTAATTGGACAAAATATTCTGTAGTGTTATTTCTTGTGTTGTTTGTGCATGAAATTCTCTTAATCGAAAATGACATCCCAGCATTGCAAAGAATAAAGGTTTAGCTGTCATTTTATTTCTCCATGTACGTGACTAGACATGGTATACTCACTAGAGGTAGTGAGCAGATACCAATCTAATCCAAGTGAGAGCCACTGGAAGATTGTATAGACAATCCTTAGGTATTTAAAAAATACTAAGGTCCAGTGACTCAAATATGGAAGTACTGACTTAAAACATATGGATATTTTAATTTTAGTTAGAACAAGAAGACAACTAGAGAATGTTGGCTCGTACCCTAATTGTAGGAGCAATCTACTGGAAAGGTTCTAAGAAGGATACTTTAACTTATTCAGTTAGTGATGTAGAGACATCATGGCATATGATGCTGCCATTTAAGTTGTATAGTTGCAGAGGTTCATTAGCAGGTTGGGAGTGATACCCTCCATCGATGGTCCAGTCCTACATAGCACTGGAGCCATAGCTCAGACTAAACAATCGAAGAACCAACATATTCTGCATTGCTATCATCTTTGATTTTTTATCAGGGTGATGTCTATCTTTAGAAGATCGATGGAAAAGGAGAACTTGACCGATCGATTTGCTAAGGCCTCGAAATTAAGGAGTTCTACAAACTCAAGTGGAAAATAGGATATTTGATATCATTCTGATTTGCTTTAGTCCAAGTGGAAATTGTTGGAAAAATATATCCTAAAGCCAATCATCTAAGTAGTAGATGATTGGAATTAGTATATAAATTATCTAATAATAATAGTTATTTGGCTTGTTCATCATAAAAGTTCTATCTTTCTTAAATGAACTCTTAAATTATGATGAAGTCCTTAGAACCACAATCAATCGATAAAGAAGTATTTATCAGATGGTTCTTAAATTGTTCATGACCAAATGATAAGTTATTAATAAGGATGATAACTTATCGAGTGTACGTCACTGTATGCCATATGCGTTGGTTGTCCTCACAACCAAGTGGTGTGGAGACACTAGTATGGCATCCAAATGAGATGTAGGAGTACATCTGTATTGAATGTAACCAATGTAGCACTCTACTATCAAGAGTAGCTAGCTAAGGCCAATGGATATACGTGTCCCTCTAACCTGAGATCACCACGATGACTTGCAAGCAACTCACTGTACTTTGGTGCTGGACTGCCTATATTTTTAATATAAGTTCAAAAGATTTTTGGGTATAGTCAAGTACTTGTAAAGTCGGTGTGTGAGTTAAGATGGGATTGACCACTCCTGATTAACTTCAGGAAGAGAATGACTAGCTGTGTTTCAATTTAGCAAAACTTGGGCCTGGGTAATCCTTGTGAGGTGTCACGGGATTTGTAAAATTTTAAGACATAATAGAGATGACTTGTATGAGTGTTTGATAGCGTACTTAAAGTTGTCTTGAGTATTATTGGTCATAGGAATGAATTATACAGTACCCATGGGCCAGGATTCTAACAATGTTGCTTTGCAAACATTCGACCTATCCGGACGTTGGGAACTATTGCTAGATGATAACTTTGATTGATATAGGAATTGATTTCTATGCTACCGACTTAGGTTCGAACCTATAAGGTCATAAACATTAGAACTTATAATCTGATTAGATGGTTAATCAATGATTGAGAATTGTTTCAAGGTCAAACATTCAATACGATTGATGTTTGACTTAATGCAAGTATTGCAGGAGGATCGATTAGCAATTAGATTGCTAATTAGCTTAATTTGTTTGAGCAATCAGACTGAGATCAAATCTAATTAAATTAGAATAAATTAGAATTAGTTTAGATTTAATTAGATTAAGTCTAATTGATTTATTGGATAAGCCAATTGCAAGGGAAGAATAATTTCTTGTTTGACTAGGACTTTGGTGCACCTAATTGATTTAACATTTAAATCAGATTTAAATCTTGATTTAATCTGATTTAATTGGGCTCCTAGTTAGACTACGATCATCCTTAATTGAGTTATATTTAATCTAATTTAAATAAAATTTAAATTAGATTTAAAATAATTTTGATCTAGTCAAATAAGAGGAGTCCTAGTTGGACTAGGACTCTCTCTCTCTCTCTTTCTCTTGCACCTAAGAAAGCCCACACCCACCTATTTTTTTTTTGAGCTTTACATATAATTTCCCATGCCTAAGAGCTTCTCCACACCACACTAATTTAGATTTTTGGGAGTTTGTTTTGACTTGGTCAAAACTAGAAAGAGTTTGGGATTTGTTTCCTACTTGGAAGAGTCCCCTTTGACCAAATCTCTTCCTTCTTGTTTTGGATCCTCTGCCCACACCCTCCTTTTGTTTTCCACCCCTTTTTTTCTTTGTTTTGTGCATGAGAATCAGTAGTTACATGAAAAAAATAAGTGGGAGGGGCATCCAAGAGTTGGACGCCCCATAGAATTCCCCCTTTGACTAGGTTTTAACCTAGTCTGGCGGTAAAAAGGGGTGCCTCCTTTGAGATGGTTAGAGGATGTGATAAATATTAAAAAAATCATAAAAAATTAGAGGAGAAAGAGGAGAATGCATGGAGGTTTTGTGGTGCCAAGATTCTTGGAGAAGAGCCCCCAATTAAGACATCAAAGGTTGATGTCTTGAAGAGACAAGGTAAGAGAAGATTGTCTTCTCTTATATTTTTCTTTTATGTTTCTCTCTTTCTATTTTATTTGTGATTTTTATATGATAAAAATCTTATAGAGAGATAGAATTTGGGTGTGGGGATGAGTGCTCCATGTTCTTGGGGCATGGTGTTATTTTTCGGACATGATCTGATAATGTCTTGATGAGAGAAGGAGAAGAGAAGAAAGGTCTTCTCTTAGAGTTTCTTGGAATACCCTTCTACTCCAATTTTTATGAGAATTTGTTATGATGAAAATAAAAAATATTAGATTTAAAAACTTTAAAAAAATCTTAGAGAAGAAGGTCTCCTCTTGTCCTAGCATGGAGATGTTTTCAGGACATCAACCGTCGATGTCCTAAAGGAGAAGATTTATCTTCTCTTAGGATTTATTTTTTCATGTTCTTATTTTCTAATTTTTGGGAGATCCAAGGATTAGATTTCTCCCTTGTTCCTTCTCATGTTTTTCATCTCTTGGAGTGTCTAAGAGATCCGAAGAACATGTATTTGATTAACCATCAGGAGGGATCCATGAGAAGCTAGCACTTCGAGTGGATCTTCATTTGACAAATCTCCGATTTGTGTTGCAGGTTCATGTAGATCACCTATAGAGGTCAGATGTTTGTGCGGCTCCATAAGCCACAATAGATTTAACTGCGGAGTTCTCGACCCACACAAACGTAAGAGATATAATCTCTTGGTGATCTAGATGCGATCTAGGGTTAAATCTAGAATTATTCTAGATCTAGGTATTGATATGATCAATACCACTTATGAGTAATTTAATTTTAGATTTGTATTTGCATCGTAACATGTTATAGATCCTTGATATAGGGTTTGTAATTCAATTACATGCATGTTGTAGATTAAATAGTTTAGTCTATGTCTTCTATTGCTCTATATTTCGATTAAGTTTTGAAATCTATGCATGAAACCCTGCATGTTACCCCTAACAGAAAACTATTGCCTTGAAATCCATGACTACTAAAGAGGAAAATGATCCATCCACTAGTGATTAGAATAATGAAGATATGATCCTGGTGATTAGAAAATTAAAGAAATTCATAGAAAGATAAAGACAAGGATTAAAGAAAAGAAGCTTCATTAAAGGAGAAGCTAGCAAGAAAAAAAAAAAGAGAAAAGGATCAATCCATTTGCTACAAATGCAAGAAGCCTGGACATTTTAGAGATGATTGTCCTCAATTAAAGAAAGCACCCAAAAGAATAAAGAAGAAGGCTATAACAGCGACTTGGAATGATATTAACGAGTCAAGTTCAGAGGAAGAAAACCAAAATGAAGCAAACTTGTGCTTCATGGCACAAAATGAAGAGATATCCTCTACACCAAATTTAGAATTCTCATTTGATGAACTTTAGATGCATTCTATGACTTAATGAAAGACTTTAAGAAAATAAATATAAAAAACAAAAACCTTAAACAAATAAATCAAATACTTGCAAAAGAAAAGGAAGAAGCACTTTGTGAACATAATAAATTGAATGAGAAAAATAAAATCCTAAAGAGTGAATTAGATAAATTAAAATCATTAGTTGACAAATTTACTTGCAGCTCAGAAAAATTGTAAATAATTTTAAACAATCAAAGAGGAGTTTATGATAAAGCTAGCCTAAAATATAAACTCGAAGACAAAACAAAACTTCTAACAAACTTTTTTATTTGTCAGATATGGTCGAATCATCAAGAGTGAATGCGAACCTACTGGTTTGCAGTACTGGAGTGATTAGTTTCCTATTTGACCCGATAGTTTGTTAAGGTAAACTCGTCAACCCTAGTCTTCTGTTATGACTGTATTCATTCGATTCCCGATACTCAAATGCGAAATTAATAGCACTCTTTTCTATTTATTTCACGCTACCTGCCATGGCTTTTTAGACTTGATCTCATGTTCAATTGGGCGTCCATCTCCACCCCGATGTAGATAGATTCATTTATGACCTCCTCATAATGTTAAGCCACCATTACACTACGGTTCAATGCTAGGGAGAGAGTAATGTGTAGTAAACCTATACCTTTATAGGTACACTGTCCCTATGCACCAGGTCAACGACAGCAATACTGCCAGCATCGAGAGTTCTTATGAAAGAGTAGTATCCCTTAATGACTACTCGAGATGTCACGCTATGGCCCATCGTTCAAAGGACTATCATCCGTTCTGTGTATCCCCAGAGTTTGCTCAGCCTCAGACTAAAGCACAGCGATTGATTACACAACTTAGATCAATTCCTCCTGTGATGATCTGATGGTCGGGAGCTTTTTTATGAGTTAACAATGATTATTTCGTCTTAAATTATTCATCTTGAAAATATGAATTATCTTACATTACCAAGGTATGTATCTACAGCCCCTAAATAATATATGTGATAGAAATAATCCATTTTTTGTATTAGTCAAATTTATTTTGCCCTAGAAGGTGTTATTACAAGTGTAGCCATTCTGGCTTTAGGGAATTATATCTAACACGCGCACTCAAAGAGCATATTCTCCAACCCAGTTTTCTCTTTATTCTCCACCCAACCCCCTTCTCCCTTCCTCTCATAATCAAAGAGTTTTGGACCTTGGTGTGAATCCATACGAGAGAAGAGAAAGACAATGAATGCTAGAATGTTGCATGCTAAAAAGAAATGCTGATATTTTAAAAAGTTATTGAGATCTCCAGGCATCAAATCAGATTGATTTTGGGAGGACATGATAGAGAGAGAGGATCTCTGATCCAGCGAGTGGATACCTGTAGAAGCAGCCTTCATGATATCAGAACTTTCCGTTGTTACGGATACAACCGTAAAAGATTACCACTACAGTTGAACGAACTAACCAAAAATCAGTTTCCTTTCCATTCTTTAGGTAAGCTAGTTGTCAGTTCGAAATCTCTCGATTGAATTTTATTTGCCATTCTCTACACTATTAGTTGGTATTAATTCTATGAACTCCATTTGGACTCACTTGGCAGAGCTCCCGTCAATCTTTCTGACTCACTTAATGAAGGTCAGATCTTGCATCTTGTCGAGATTGGTTGTATGGGCTTGAGTTAGCAAACGACGTGTATCAGGTAGTTGAATTCTTTTGAGAACTCGATCATAGATCGACAAGAGATATCTTAATTTGTCATCACCAAACTTTATTATGGACGACTTGATTGTCAGCCAATTTTTCTTTGCAAGCACATATTCTCGTTAGCCTTAGGTCGGAAGCTGATTCCTCAATATAGCAGTTATATATATACATGACTTTTGGCCACTTAACGTGAGATGGCTTTGTCATCACATTGAGGTTTGTTTACCAGTGTATTTCTGTCAGTCCGAGCTAATCCAAAGATGACGATTCTCAAAGTTATTCAAGGCAGCACTAGAAGATATTAGTCGCTGTAAATTTATGCCTTTCCTCTAAGACTAGCTTATGTAATCGGTCTACTAGCTTCCACTCCTGATCTAAATGCAAGTAAGTTTCACCAATGTGTGGAAGCTATTCCAAGCTCTAGCAAATGAATTTAACATGGCAAGTCATTTGACAAAGGATTTACCCCCCCCGCTTCGTAACAAACAACTCTATAACAGACTCACATGACCAATGAATCCAATACAAGTTAGTTATGTGTCGACTATCAGTTTGTTAGTGCGCACTATATAAAAGACCCTCTAATTGTTTCTTTTTCTAGCTTCTCTCTACTTATAATCTCCTGGGACTCATTTTGTGCTAGAGAAAATAATCTTTGAGCATCGAAGGATCTACAAGAGACAACGACTTCGATTTGGATTTCTTTTGCAGGTCCGTCGGTGGCAATCCATTCACTCTCAGCGTTTCCATGCTAGACCTTTTTCTACAATCAACAAGATGCACTAGAGGAAAGAGCCTTTGAGCTCAATGTTTTAAAAGTGAGTTATCAGTCGAGTTCATCTTCTCCAATTATCTTTAATTTTTTTAAAATTCTCCTCCATATTTCTCCTGATTTCTATTGAGAATGCTGCAAAGAGGCTTGCAACTCGATGTACTATGCATCAACGCTAAGATCAAACCTAGATCCACTGGTGATCCATTTTTGTTACCTACATCTCATAGGGCGCCATGGTGATTTTTGAGTAGGTTAACATTGGGTTGTAGCAGGTATAGAGGCCTCATGATGTGCAAGAATGGTACAGCTTCGATACCAGCTCAGTCGAGAGACCTTATCGATCATCAAAGAAAGAACGATAAAAGAGGCCTACTTTTGGCAAGGCAAGCCGGTACACCTGGAAGGAGAAGCATTAAAGCCGAAGCCCTCATTTGATATTGAGGTGGCTTTTGATCTATTCAAGATGATCTTTGATTTAAGTCCAATGAAATGATTGATAGATTGAGACTCCCCATGCCCCAGTCCACACGATTGGTAATTTGCATGAACCTCCATTTTTTGCTAGATTATTAAGGGCTAGTCTTCGCCGACTTCAGTCCCCTATTTGAGAGTTACGATGGGAACACCCCGATCGGAACACCATCTTGAAGCTTTTAGAGATAATTGACTGCTTGCTCGCAATAGTAGTGCCCAGACGTTAATTGTTTGCGACTTTTCCTTTCCACATTGAGGAGTAGCAAGAAACTAAGTACAGACTCAATAGGGCACATTTTTTCTTGATCAGATTAATCATGAGTTCACAACTCATTTCATCAGCAGTCCGTTGCAGAGGCCGAGTTGATCGACTCCGCTTATCATATCAAGCCAAAAGGAGGTCCCATCTCAGCTGTTGTCATCATTTTAATGTGACTACAATGGAGGTCCACATTGGACCAATCTTTTTTCTGATGACCTTATACTTTAGTATGGACCTCCAAAGATGAATCTCTCTTCTCAAGAAAGTAACTCCAAACATTGCTAGATGTAGCTCGAGATGAAGTTACGCTGAGCGGAGGAAGCCTTCAAGTTAAGATGAAAGACTAAATGAGGGGAAGAATGTCAAATAGCCAGCTAGTTAGTTAGAGTTGAGTGAAGCTCAGTTCATGCTCCAATAAATCTCTAGTGCAATGAGCGTCGATTCACCAGCTTGATAAAAGCTTGGATCAGGCTGGTGAATTTCCCGTCAAAGGATTTCCAAACTTATTTGTCTCTTGATGCTCTAAAGACTAATATGATAGAATCAAGGAAGAGTTGCCAAGGCTAGAGAGATGTGGTCATCCTGCTAAATTGCAACCCAATAGTATTATCATCTCCTCATGACACAGTAATGACATTGAAAAAATGCATTCCAGCTCGAAACAGATCGAGGTTCATTGACTGGGGCGACTAGACCATTTGATAGATGATCCTGTCGAAGAGTGACACAGGATCGATCAAGAGCCCCTACGTAGCCCTGAACCACCCGAAGAGTAAGAAACAAGAGATCGACCCCCTTCTAGAATCATCAAAACCCAATTACTGGAGGGCCAACTTGGCGAGAGAAGCTAACAATCGCAGAGCAAATCTGATAAGATAGCGGAGCCGAGGAAATCACATGGTTTTCACTAAGAAGATGGTCCAGGGTTTCAGTTCACATAATAATTGATTGTGTTACATGAATTTGCTAACTTGTAAATATACGGCATATTTTAATTAATATAGAAAGTTACTGAGGCTTGGTTTACGATGCATTCTTAAATGGATAATTATGATGATAGAATGTGCCATAGTTATCCTAAGTGGGGATCAACCGACGATATGTTAGTGCCCATTGAAGGTTAATACTTTGCTGTCTAGTAGGGTTGGTACCCAATGGCAATCAAGGGCCCAGGTGGATTGATTGGTAGTGAAGGCTCCCTCATCTTAAAATGTATCGTTTGTCGACCTAGTTTTGAAATACACTTCGGACAGTAGTTCAACCTATCTAAAGATGAAATTCCAACAATTATGAGGTGGAGGTGTTAGAGGAGACAATTTCTCGTGAACACTATTATACTTTGCTTCATGCATGAGAAGTAGATGGAGTCCTACCTGATAGATGGGCTTGTATTGCCCGAAATCAGAAAGATTACCGTGATAATTTGAAGAGATAATGAGAGAGAACCAAAATTGAAGACCCCCCCTTTAAAGTTTGTTTAGTTTTTTTCCCTTAAAGATGGTGGCATGAGGGCAACAATGTACAATCAGTTTAACATAGGAAAGAGATCAGAGAGTCATCACATTCTTGTGAAAAATAGACGACTTGCTTGGGTACTATGGTAGCTAGATGATGCAGAAGTTGATGGAACATGTATTGACTAGATCTCAAAATCGATTAATAAAGCAAAAGCAATAAGCTTGAACATAGAGCGGCAAAGGCGACATTGCAGACAGAAGGATCGACAAACTCTGAAAGCCTAGTTCACAAAGAAGGAAGTTTCACTACGATGACTAGATTGCATGTCATCCTTCATCAAAGCAAATGCGCAATGGGAGATGTGCATTCAATTTTGGATTTGAATAAGCCTACAAGGATAGCAGCCCTGTGGGAAGATTGACCAAATTAGGGATGCACCATCGAGGTATAGCTCTTCATTTTATGGATGCCTCTTTCAGCTACCAATTCAATCTATGTTGCTAGAAGTGAAAAAAAAATACTTTTATTACTGATCATGGCTTTATTATTTATAGGTTATGCATTTATAAAATACGTAGATGCCACCTATCCAGCAGTTGGATGATAAATCTCAGAACAGATCGCAATATAGGAGGTCTATGCAATCAAGAGTCTTATCATAAATCGGATGTCTCGATGGTAGGGATTAGAATTTTAAAAAAGATGATTTATTTAGCAAAATTTTCTTGATGATTCTAGATAGACATATGGGTTCAATTGGATGTCCAGAAGACACAAATTCTTATTTATAAAAATATTGATAAATAATCTTATAGTGGATCAAAAATTCTATGTTCACCTCTGATTGTAGAAATCTATCTTAATTTAGGGATTTAGTAAATATCAGTAGTGATTTTCAGTGAGACAATTCAAGCATATGTTTTGTTTTGAACATGATCTCTACTAGATTGACTGTCTAATTTCACATTATGCTAAGTTTCTTGATGTTGAATAGGAATTTTTAGTTAATTATAGACTAGTGTTCACACTTAGTAGATATATTATTTTATTTAATTTAAAATCTTAAGCTATTGCTGTCCAAACTATTTCATGCACAGCACTCCCTATATAATATTCGGCTCCGGCATTGATAATGCTATAAGTTTTTGCTTTTATAATCATGAAATCAAGTTCAATAGCCTTAAATTAGCAAGTACCTAAGTATTTTGTATCTATTCTAATCTCCATAATCAACATCAATGTTTTCTATCAATCATATGGGTATTTGAGTACATAATCCTAGTTATATATATTAACTATAATATATAAAAATTCTTTAACACTAAATGTGTGTTTTTTAGGATTTAATTGAAAGGATAGCATAATGCAAATTTACTAAAAATATATCAGGTTCTATGTAGTAAATAGAGTGAGGATCATACATTCCTTTGTAAGAGCTTTCATTTACTTTACTTTTTCTCATCTTAATATAATTGCATGATGGCTCATTGGATGTGCCAATCTTCTTTCTATTATTAAAAACCAAATTCTTTAGCATTTTCTTTGAGTACTTGTTTGGTATGAGATATCTTTTTTTGATTATTATTTGAAGCTAAGAAGAAGTCAGCCCCCTCCAGTATATCAATTTCAATTCATCCTGCATTAACTGTTCATTCTTGACAAAAATCATATCATTAATAGCTAACGTATGTATCATCCCACAAAATTTGAACTACAGATGTCATTTTTTATTTTTCAAAAAATATTATAGTACACTTTTCTAGTAAATTTTATTTTGTAAAGAAACTTAATCTCTCATACAGCTTTAGTGCTTGTTTTAAGTCTAAGGAGCTTTATTTAATTTACTATACTCATGTTAGAGTGATAGTTTTCAAATCAAGAGGTTGTTCTATATAATTTTCAGTGATACCCATTTAGATGGCACTTATTAACATCCATTTGAATAATTTCAAATTTAATTGTAGCAGCAAACAGTTAATAATTCGTATTAGCTTCTAATCTTGTAAAGGAAGTATATGTTTATCCAAGACCCCAATCCCTTTTCTTATTATTTTCTTTGTAATAATTTAGCTTTATTTCTTATTATATTTTATCTTATCTAGTTTGTTCCAAAATATCTTTTTATGCCATTTGGGAATATGATCCAAGGGTCTGTTTACAAGAGTCCAACATTGTTTCTTTAATTGGTTAATTCTTCTGCATAACTATATCAATTGAGTTTTTTAGATTTTCTATATTTTTAATTTGATTTAATAAAAATGAATGCAGTATCTTTAATAAAGATCTATTCTTACCTTGTGAGGATACCTAAATTAGTTTCTTTTGGATGTTGATGATCCTCCACTCAAGGATAGTCTTCATGTTCATTTATTGTTTCATACCTCTCTATTCGTTTCTTGTTTCATTGATGTTATGAATTTTCTTTACTGAATTCGTGGTGTCTCCAATTAAGTCCGTTTTTGATTTCCAATCTTCAAGAATTTCTAGCCCGATCATCATCAAAATATCTTTCTTTTCTCGAGATTTGATTGCTTAGCTTTATCAAAAAATTAAATGGATTCTTCACAATAAGAAAATGTTTGGTTGAACGATTTATACATTTGCTAATGTGGATACTCCAAGACAGATACTTCATTATTTAGCATCAATTTACCTAGATTTTTTGCCATTTATTACGAATGAAGCATTTGAACAAGATATGAGATAGTTAATTATTAGTCTTGTGTTTTCTATTAAAATAGGCTGAATTGAAACGTCTATTTAGGATGTAAATATTGTGTAATAGCTTCATCCAAAGTTTGGATGTTTCTTCACACAATATAGTTGGGCATATCAACTAGTTTCTATCTTTCTTTCAACTATACATTTTGTTGAATTTTTCCGATGCAAAAAAATTA
This sequence comes from Cocos nucifera, assembly GCA_006176705.1. Lineage (NCBI taxonomy): Eukaryota > Viridiplantae > Streptophyta > Magnoliopsida > Arecales > Arecaceae > Cocos > Cocos nucifera. The sequence goes on from QRFJ01005576.1 coordinate 88,888, forward strand.
TGTTCAATTTACTATGTTCATTACAATACTTTAAAAATTTATTTTCAATTTCAGCCTGACTCATACAATCAACACTATAGTGGAGTTTTTTTTTATATCTTTTTTAAACTTTGCAAATATTGAAAGCTCTCATCTTTGTGCGCCAAGCACAATCCATTGTTGAACGAGAGTAATCATCAACGATACAAGCCATACTTCTTTTTCCTAGGTTGTAGTTCCTACTAGTCAAAACAAATCCATGTGTATCCCCAATTAAGATGATTAGAGTTGAAATTATATTTTTAGATTTGATGAATCAAGTTTTGTTTTTCCAGTGCGCATCACAAATGATAAACTTAAATTTCAGTTGGCGCAATCTCTTTACTAATCTTTGTTATGTTAATTTAGATGAGACTATGCATGCTTGGATGTCCTCGTATGTGCTAAGCAACTAGTTCTTTGATGTTGCATTTTCATGAACTAGGCATTAACCACTCTTCATGTTAATTTCATTCAGATTAACTATGTTAGATGTTGCAACATCTAGAATCATAAATTTTTAACTATATTAAGAATAGATATATTTACAAGATGTTCAATAAAAATTATAGCTTATCAAAAGTTGACGTGGTGTGCCTGAGCAGATTTGTTTCAATGTCACTATATCTTATCTATGAAGGTATGTGGTGATCTAAATTTTCCAAATACTAATAATTTTTTCTTGTCTTGTCGCCAAAAATGCCATTCCTTTTCTTCTTTTTAAGGGTGAAGAACTTAAACTCTATCACTTTACATGTTTGACAGCCGTATCTAAGTCCATTCATGTTGAGTTGTTGGCTATAGTATCTGCAAAAATTTTAGGTGATGTTTTAGGTACCAAGTCTTCCGGGATCCTTTGATTAGTAGTCATGATTTTTTGAAACCCAAATTCTTTTAAATGTTTTATTAAGTTTTCCGTTGTATGAATGCTTTTGTCCTTTTCCCATAATTTAATAATAATTTGGAAATGCTAATGATGAGATGCT